>JAMQGT020003043.1:0-29512 GCA_024447675.2 Pterophyllum scalare | reverse complement strand
GCAAATCCAGTCTGCTTGAGATCAGTTTCAGAAATCACACATAAACTTGTTTTAAGTTCTGATAAAAGTGTATGATATTTACAGGGTCACCTAAAAGTAGCCTATAATCTATATTCAGACCCTTCATAGTCATAAAATAGAAACTATTTATTGTTATAAATACTGAGGACTCAGGCTTGAAGCTAGACTGACTTAAAAAAAACACGTACAAGACATTTTAAAGAAAATTAAAGACAAACATTGGACTTTTATATAGAAACAAATCTTGTTTGTCATTCACATATTGTAAGTTCACTGTATAGTCCACAGTGTTGTCTCCAATGGATTATCATGATATTGTTTATATGCTTCTATATCTTGATTCTGTGCATTACGATTTATCACAGTTGATTCCTCCTTTCGTACTTTCTTCTATTCACCATTACATGTTATATGAAAAACTGAGGTGGTACTCCTGAGCACAGTGGTTCCCAATGTTAAGAGTGCTGCAGCCCACTTAAAAACCAGAAAATCCCATGGGGCCCCCCTACCCCCAGGTCATCCAATAGCGCCCTTCTGTGAAATTTTCCTGGCTGGAAGCCTGTCTACAATCTCATCAAAATACACGCTATAGTGATTTACTTCCTTGTGTTTGATTAAAAAAACATGAAAACACAGGGTGTTGGCTATAAATTTCTAATACTACCCAGTCATATGTAAAGTGCTAATTCAGCAGAACAAGGAAGATATTGGATAAATTAAAGGCAAAACGGCGACAGCTTGTCTGCTGTATTGAGCCGCAAAAAGTTCTTTTTTTTTTCTTTTAAATTCTGATAGTCCAGGATGGTCTGTGGAGTCCGGGGTGCACTAAAATGAAAAACTTTTATAATTTTGGGACACAAACTTTGATATAAGGGCAGCAAATTTAGGCAGTGTCCCAAACTAACCACCTCCTGTTACCAGTTTCAATTCACTTTTTATATAAATAAATACATTTATATAAATATGTAACTGTGCATAATTTCAAACTGATATTTCAGTTATTACCCCCTGCAGTGGGCTGCGGCCCACACTTTGGGAACCAGTGTCCTAGCAAATCAAAGAGAGAATCATTGCATGATGTTTATTTACAAGGCTCTGTTGCAAAGATTGCCTGCCCACCTCTCTTCCTTGATTGAATTTAAGCACAGTACTTATAATATCAGATCAGAGGACACTTTAACATTAACTGTACCTCTTGTTCACAATGAATGTGGAAAGAATAGATTTAAATACTTTTCTGCGTAAAATGGAATGAGCTAAAAAAAAAACAAAAAACTATGAAGTTAGAATTTCTGATTTCACTGGTCTCTCATTCTCACAGTTTCTGCATGTTTGCACCACCCTTTCCAATACACCATACCTCCAAGTGTGCTGTCTTGATTTCACCGTGTCTTCTTCTCTGATGGTGCACAAATGTTGCCATTGGGACAAAGCCAGCCTAGTCAAATACCATCACTACCATCTCTACTGAAGATTCACAGGAAATAGCTAACTCCTTTTCTCCTTTTCACCCACTCCTCCCTCACTCTTTCCTCCTTCCTCCCTACCTTTCTCCCCCTTTCCTCTTCATTGTTTCAACTGTTAAACAGAAGCAAGACGTTCTCAACCAAGTAAGCCTCAGCCCAGTGGGCTCTGCATGCTGTGTGGTGTCTGTGTCGGCAGACTGCATGCACATTTTGTCCACTAACATAACATAACCACGCCCTTACCGCTGCAGATGGTCTGTCACACAGCCAAGGGAAAAGGCCAGAGTTCATGGGGCTGCTGAGTTCAGTGCTACTATGCACCCACCATATTGCCGTGTGGGAGGAAGCTGAGTGTGTGTGTGTGGATATTAACAACATACCATTTCTGAATTCAGTGTTACGGCTTAGTAATGTGAATATTACATGTCTTACTGTGAATATTTTTTTCTTCACGTTGTTTCATTTTCTTTTAAAGCCATCAGATCTCCAAGCACCTAGGTTTTCTCTTGATACAGCTTCCCGCACCTCCATTTAGCCATTCTAAGTTTAAAGAGATGTCCTCCCTATAAAAAACACTGAGAATGTTTTCACTTCCATATTTTCATTGACCTGTTTAAGAAAATACTGGCATGCCACTCCAAATCAAGGCCATGGACCCTCATTTGAGGGCAGATCAACTTATGCTGGAAAGATCATCACATTTTTTTCTATCCATGTGGTAGTATTGATGCATACATGTGGCTGTGTAATTCTGTTAACCTATCTGCCCCTTTCTTTTCCCATGCAGCCCATTGACTATGAGGGCTTCCAGCTCTTCATGGTGACATATTTGGAGAATGACATTCCAGAAGAGCTGTGTCAACATCTCTTTACTTCCTTCAAGAGCAAGACAGGAGGCTGTTCTCCAGACCAGTCTCGAGCAGGAACAAGCTTATTGGGTAGGGTGCTTGTGTTTTTCTAATTTTCATCTTTAAACACTTCCTATCGTGTAAATAATGTTCACCCAGCACATCTAGTGGGAGTGGATGTGAGAAAGTAATGTTACATTTTCAGAGGTAACATAAGGGCAACAAAGTGTGCAGATATAGGACATCAAGGCTGAGGATAAATTGGCAAAAAATCCACATACAGCCATGGAGATTTCAACCTTTACTTACCGTAAATGCACCATTATATAGTGTTTATGATTGTAACCATTATATAAAAGATACCACATTTTAACCAAAACCACGATCTGTTCTCAAACATTGTCAAGCTGCCATTTCCCTAAACCTAACCAAATAGAGCAAATGATATAAACAGTGTTCCTCTTCAGGATGGAGGACTTGTCAGATCCAACACTGCACACCAATGGTGTGTAGCTCATTGGCTAGCTACCTACATACCCACATATAAGTTACTTTGGTGAAAAACCCTGGATGGGCTCCCATATCCCTCAGGATATCAGTTAGAACAGCTAGGACAAAAGTGGTACTATTTTTCATGTGTATGCATGTACTTAAATACATGTACTCTTTTACTCATGTCCCACTTGCTAACAGAAGGGGCAGAGTTTATAACTTATACTGCAAACTGAAAACAATAGTACAATCAAGATTCATCCATCCATGTTCTTCCGCTTATCCGGGGCCGGGTCGCGGGGGCAGCAGCCCAAGCAGATAAGCCCAGACTTCCCTCTCCCCAGCCACCTCCACCAGCTCATCTGGAGTGACCCCAAGGCGTTCCCAGGCCAGCTGAGAGATTATATCTCTCCAGCATGTCCTGGGCCTCCTCCCAGTAGGACATACCCGGAACACCTCACCCAAGAGGTGCCCGGGAGGCATCCTAGTCAGATGCCCGAGCCACCTCAACTGGCTCCTCTTGATGTGGAGGAGCAGCGGCTCTACACTGAGCCCCTCCCAAATGGCCGTACTCTTCACTATATCTCTAAGGGAGAGGCCAGCCACCCTTCGGAGGAAGCTCATTTCTGCCACTTGCATTCCTGATCTTAGTCTTTTGGTCACTACCCAAAGCTCACGGCCATAGGTAGGCTAGGGATGTAGATCGACCGGTAAATCGACAGCTTCGCTTTTACGCTCAGCTCCCACTTCACCACGAGAGACCGGTGCAGCATCCATATCACCGCAGATGCATCCCAATCTGTCTGTCGATCTCCTGTTCCTCTCTCCCGTCACTCGTGAACAAGACCCCGCGATACTTGAACTCCTCCACCTATGGCAGGAACTCAGCCCTGAGCTGGGGAGGGCATTCCACCCTTTTCCGGCTGAGGACCATGGCCTCTCAGTCGCTTCACACTTGGCTGCGAACTGTTCCGCTCTGAGCTGGAGGCCTATGGCCTGGCCTTCTTTCTTCTTCCATGAGCAAAGACCATAGGCTCACAGTGTGATCAAAGAGATTTTTGTGAGCCCTAGTTGTACCTTTTACCAGGGATGTTTCACACTTATACTACACTTATACTATGACAGTATAGTACAATATGTACAAAGACATTGCCAGTGACATGAAGTTCAAGCTAGAATGCTTAGTTTCCTTTAGGTTTACAGCAAAGCTTACCTCATGTGCTGCCAGTGCTATAGTGGTTAATACATTCATTTAGTAACTGAAAGGTGGCTAGTATGATTCCAGCCAAAGACACAAATCTTCTTGGGGTTGCTTCAGGAAGTTCCTCTGGTGTGAAACTCTATCAAAGTCAAACATGTGCTGTGGTGGCCCCTTATGGCAAGGGAGGAGCTGAAAGTAGCTCTCTACAGTAAAGATTACTGTATAGGCTTAAACTCAAGCAAGTGAAGAGTGACTTCACAGTGGCTGTGTTTGCTGAAACATTTGATCATTCAGTCTTTTGAAATTCTTTTACTGAGTATTATATTATTTATAGTACTAGCCACTCTCTATAACTGGTAATTCATCTCTGAGAAACATCACAACAGCTGCTCAGTTAACACTAAAGACGTCAGCAACAGAAAAATATTACAAAGTCAGATAGGCAGCCTCTTTGGTCACATTGTCCATTTGCAAATTAGCCTATATTTAAAACTTCTCAGTGAGCAAAGATGCACAGATGAAACTAGCTTCACACTGACAAGGGGAAAAGCACACATGAGCACAGACATCTACAGGACACCCCAGGTCACTTTCTCTGTCCTCTGCGCAGTACGTAAACAGTTTCTGCTTCGGTGCCACTCTGTAAGTGCTGCGTGGGCCTAGGCACCAAGATCTGCCTGTCTGCTCCTCACTGCAGAACAGCTGAGGAGACAGATGGACTGTTGAATTAGGAGTCTATTTATGTGGTATAAAGCTTGTAAAAGTAAGAGGCAACAAGTGCAGAGAAGCAAAATGCAAGTGAGAGAATGTCACTTTGGAGAGCAGCACTGGAGCTGTGAGTCCCACAGACCTACGTTCCCTGCCATCTCCCTGTCTTTGTGCCGTCCTTTAAGTCTGACATAATTGTCTGAAAAATGCAGAAATGGCAGTACAACAAAACCTTGCCATCATTCTTATTTGTTTTCCACATGGACCCTAAAGCCTCAGACATACTTGTTTCCAGGAAACGCTGCGCTCCTATTCGGCTCCTTGAAGATGAGTCCTACAAGAATGTCCCTGAGATACAATTGGGACAGTTACTCTTTAATTATTTGTGTGTGAAACAGCAGGAAATCCCCATCCTAATTTTCAATTAACCAATGTAGCATATTTTCACAGTTGATAGGAAAGTTCCAGATCATTGCCACTCACTTGGATAAAATCTCTTATTCAGCTAATCTCAGTGTGTTGTAGCAAATTTAAAAATTGATTTTACATTCAGTTTGTCAGAATACACATGCTGTGCTGCGCTTCACAGAGACGTGGCAGTAAAACCAACAGAAGCCAGATTATGAAAAATAATGAAAGTCCTAAAAAATGAAGATTAAGAAACCAAACAGACTTGAAAATGTAAAAGAGAAAACCACTATAAAACCAGAAGAAAAAAACCCACTAAGGACCTGCAGACCATGGCAATATACACATCCATGATATTTTACAGCGAACGAATATTCTGTGTGAGGCTGGAATTAATTTTGCCCTCCTGCAGATATTCTTACTCGTCCTCTTTTAGGGGTGTAAAGTACACAAGCAGGTGCATGAACAAGCAGTGTGTGCATAAGCAAATCCATTATGAGCTCATCTCAGGAAGCCTGACAGTAACAACAGTAACGGAGTTCATCCACTTCACTTTAACTTCCTCATATTTGCTAAAATGAATGAATAACATTAACCTGAGGATGATCATGGAGTTCAGTGGTTGGTGAGTACAGAGTCTGTGGCTGCTTCAGCTAATTGAACCTGCACTGCCACCTGGTGGTCATCTTGAGTAGCATAGAGCAACTTAAAGTACTGATTAAAGCCTTCAATATCATCCAGTTATGCAAAAGGAATAACCTCATATTGGTATGTATTTTTTATAGCATACTTCGTCTTCACAAATTATGTCAGAAGAAAGAAACCTCATGTTGCCCCAGGTTTATGCTGCCTTATAAACTTTATAAAGAATGCTTCACTACATGTGATATGATGCTTTCTGTTTTCTCATTTGACATATTCCTCTGCCTGAACATATAATATAATCCTTTGTTTCATCATTGAAGTGGAAACGTTAGTTTTTGATAAGGTTTCTGGGAACATTCTTTGTTCTTAGACACCACATATGTAAGGCATTAGGAGTGCTCCATCTTCACTGATGTTCACTCATTGTTGCTGCATCTACCACTGTCTTTTTCCCCTCAAACCAATGATGGACCATAGAAGCCTGTTCCATTGATGCAGGCATCTCTATTCAGACTGAAGTGGCCTGTGCCCCCATTACAGGTACCAGAACAAGCTTGTATCATCACAGTTATGTCATCTTAATGGGACATGAGTCCTGTGGGTTGTAGCCTCTTGCTCCCTTGGTGGTTGCTTGCTCATGTTGTGCTGATGTGAGTTCATGGTCTTTTGCCTGTGGATCGGTGGATAACAGTGATGCTTTTTTGAGTGTCTGGTTTTAATGCAGCATCTTACCCACTTCCTTTACCTCTGTGCAGCTTCAGTTTTTTGTATTTGGGTTGTTGTTGTGAAGTTATCAGCTGTGCTTACTCCTTGCATTTAACTACCTTTCTCCTCTTGCACCACTGCTGTGTAGCTAAACGCCTTTTTAAAAATCTCTCTCTTCTGTTTCATTCCCCTCTGTCCTCTTCTGTATCTGCACCAGCAGGGATGAACGGGAAAAGCATCCTGTCTGCAATAAGCCGACACACGCCGGAGCACTCCAGTGTGATGAGCACAGCGGGTTCTGGAGCAACCACCTCCCCTTGTTCATCTCGTTCCTCCTCACAGCGTTCAGGGACAGGAGCCCACACGCCTGGGGGGTCCCACCTATCACCCTGCACTCGGGTCAAAACCTTAGAGGGCAGCAGCAATGCCCTGACCCCTAACGCTGGCCCTGCCAAGTCACCAGTCTCCCCTAAACTTTCACCAGGTACGATAAATTTGGCTCTCAGTGTGATCAAAACATGAAAAATGTGTCAAAAATGTGCTGTTATGAGTTATAATTGTGAGTTTGAGTCCTATATTATATTATGTCCTGGAAGGAAGCTAAAACTTATCAAGAAGTGAACACATCTGCTGTAGGGGTGTGATACAAAAGTCAATTAAAGCAAATCAAGGTAGTAAGAAGGAAAATGTTTGCCAAGTAGAAAATGTGCAAGCTTTACCACTGACAAATCTGTGAAAGGTTTTTCTCCCTTAGACTTCCTGTGTTGCACTCCAGATATGCAGTTTAATAAGAAAGCTGCTTGTGTTTTTAAAAATATCAGTTAAATCTTCAGGTTCAGGGTCAAACAGTCCTTCTTGCTTAGGAAGTTCCAACTGACCCAGGAGTGTCTTGAGCAGCAGTGACATTCAGAGATGGAAATGATCTCTGAATGTCACAGGTAGGCATCTCAGTACTTTGATTTTTCATTCCTTTTTTGGTTTATGAAAGGCAATGATGATAACACAGACCCACAGTTGCTTGCAATCAACATCAACAGCATCTGCCTCTAAAACATCCAAATGATGTAGTCTGTATAATTAAACACGGCTGTGAAAATCAAAATCTAAACAGCATACTTTTATGGTAAAATAAATACTTCCAATAAATACTTCAAATCAGTTAGTGTGGTGTGGTTATTTAAGCAATTTTCACCAGGAGTCACCTCTAGGGTCGTTGTTTTGCCGTTCACTGTGCCGACATTCCTGTGACATCTTGTCATAACTCAAGAGAGACAAGAGGCTGAAGACGAGGACACGTGGTTATATTTCTGTTGTTAGTGGAGATTATAGTAAGAATGTTGAATAATGTGTAGTGGCCAGTAGCTGACACTATTATACAGTAAATCTTATATGCAGCATGAGGAAAAGAGTCACATAATAATTTGCACCGTGAGCGCCGGGTGGTTTTACAGGCTGTGGTCAGCTGACCTGTGCTGTTGCTGCTCTGGGATTCTCTACATTTTCTAGCTTCAGACAACTGAATTCAACAAGATGCATACATACAATATCTGATTCAAAAAGCTCTCAAATTAATTACAGGTAAGCAAAGTTTCCAGTTTATCAAATGTCAGAGCAGTCTTTGAAAATGACTCATCTTCCTCTCTTTCTTACTTTAAGTCTGTTTTCTCCCTGGGAAAGCTACCAGGATCCGATGTGTTACAAACTGCAGAGAAAAAACTTTATATTTGCTGATATTTGTTGAGGTTTTTGGAAAAAATACTTGTGAAATGATATGCCATGTGAAAAACGTCACTCTGTTTATTCTCACTCCTCTTCAGTATCTCTGACTAGATGATGAACTTTGACAACTGCACCACAAATACATCACAGTGATGAAAAGGAAATGGGAATACATAGAGGGTGTAAGTGGGATTGTGGGACGTCATTATTTTCCTATGCCTGAGACTGAGTGTCTCCATGCCATCAGCTGGAAGCAACACCAGACTGCAGCACACGAAGATGAACTCACCTGCCAATCAGATTTAATTACTCATTTACTGAAGGTACTGGGACACTGTTGAAGCCCTGCCTAAACAGTGCAGTGTTGTAACCTTTATGGTGTGAAGCCATGTTGTTATAGGTTAGTGTATGTACACTGTAAAATAACAGTGTAATGCTTGGAAATTACATTTTTTAATTATCACAGTCTCCATCAATGGCTCAGCTGACACAGAGATGGTTCAGTGGTTGTCTCGTGACCTTGTATTAGATTTTGTATCTTTTTAAACTGTGGTGCACAAAACTAAACAACACAAAAATTAAAACGCTACGAGAAAATCACCCATCTGGACAAAGATGCTGTGATCCTGGGTCGGTGACCCAGAGTTTTGGTTCTGGAACTTTGACCTCTGTTATGTAAAGTCGCTGTTTAATTTCCACTTTTGTGTAGTTTGGTAATTTTGAGTATTGATTACCTTCAGAGATTCTTTTATTGTTACATTCTTGGGTTTTGATGTTTTCTGGGTCATGTTCTTAGTTATGGTTTCTTCGTATTCTCTGGCCTTCTTAGTTTAGTTATCTGAGTTTTGTCCCTGGGTTATGTTTAAAGAGTAATAAATGAAATCTGTTAAAAGTTCCTGTTTGCATGGTAGGGTGATTAGAACTGATTTCGCAGGGATCTATGCTTTATAAGAGTTAAGGCAGAATAAGCAGTGTGTTTTGAGTGTATTGCAATGTGGTATTTATTTAACTTGACTTGTTCCATCTTGGTGCTGCTGATCCAGGCCATCACATCATGACATATTGTTTTGGTCTGTTTTTTTTAACCTTTATTTATACAGGGAGTCCCAAGAGAGACCCGTTTCCAAAACATAATAAATTTACAACAATAAAACAAGAACAATAAATGTTTACACAGTCATATTAAAAACAAAAACACGTTCCCAGCGATGATTTCACAGAAGTGTTTATACGTCTTTTAAAGTCAGTGAGCGAAATCTTTCAAACCTGTTGCTGCTGAACAGTGAAATGTTTTGTCCACCTGTTCTCCACTGCTCTGTTTCTTTTCTGCCTGCTGCACAGGGATGATAGATGTTTGATTTACAGGTGCTTTCACAGTGTATGCTTAATTTCACCAGAGGAACCTCAGAGGAGTGGAAAGAGTGATGGGCGCTATGAGTATCTTTGAATGTTTGTGTTGTACATCAACAGAGAGGACCCACTCTGAGAAGCATTTGTCACTGCGGAGGAGCCCATCTCCCCAGAGAGGCTCCCCATTGCCGTCGCCCCAGGTGGTCTTTCTCAAGGACATCGTCTGCTACCTTTCCCTGCTTGAGAGGGGGACACCTGAAGACAAGCTGGAGTGTGAGTGTCAGGGATGGAGGTGTGCATGTGTATGTGTGTGTGTGCGTGTGTGTGTGTGTGTGTGTGTGTGTGTGTGTTTGTGTGTGCGGGTGTGTGGTAGTGGGTGGGTGGGGCACTGAACAGCTGACATGTGCAGTGTGCTCTAAAGCTACCCTGCTAGTTCAGGTTGACAGCAAGATTAATAAGGCTCTTCCCTCCATCTGGCCGTGTCTCCAGGCCCTTAGATATGCCACTAACACCTCCCACACAGGGCAGGTCAGTGACATACTTAAGCCCCGCTGTGCCCAATTGACTTCTTTACTGTCTGTAGCTATATTGGCACAGACTAACAAGGCTAATCTTCTATTTGGTCCCATTGCTGCAGTACAGAAGAAGCACTTCTTTAACCCAGTGGCCATCTGGAGAATGTCCAAGAATGAACATTACTGCTTCCGAGAGCTACTAATTATCTGAGTCATCATGGGATCTCTGCTCTCTCGTTTCCTTCTAGTCATGTTCCGGCTGTACGACACAGACGGCAACGGGGTCCTGGACAGCTCAGTAAGTGGACTCCTTTTGCTTTTGTATCCTCCTCACCTTTCTCTGTCTCACCCGGTCTTTCTGTCTCTTCTCTTTACACTTTGCGCACAGCAGCTCCAAGAATAGTAACCTGAACACTTAGTGACAGCCTTGTGTTTACATAAGATCAGCTGTAATGGAGCTCCTAAGTTTAATACTAGCCATGTGTCACAAAGATCACATAAACAGAGGCATAGGTTATACAAAGAGAGGAATACATAACACATTCAGACTTTGTTCTGCTTTGTATTTCACTTTCTGCTCAGTTCCTTTAACAGTGAATAAAAAACAAGATTGTTCATGTCTCAAGCAGGAAAAGAAATGAGGGGTCATTCTAAAAGCTAAAATGATAGTTTCTTTGTCCCCTATCTATGGTCTGTCCTTACACAGGAGCTGGATCGCATCATTAATCAAATGGTGCATGTGGCAGAGTATCTGGAGTGGGATTCAACAGAACTGCGACCGGTGAGCAAATACACTCTCAGCTGCACTGAAGTCTGATGGACAACAGAAGGAGAAACATATATAGGCCTCTCTGTGAATGTTTACACACCCTTAATGTCAGCCAAGAGCTCAGCTGACACCCATGAAATTGATTTTAGTTTTAAAAATAGTACAAGAACAACAACCTGGAGACAGAATTTTAAACACATTTTCACAAATCGATCCATTTCTACGTGTATTAACTTGACTTTTTATTTAGCATTCATTTGTTACATCAGTGTACGTATTGTACATAATTCACTGTTCTATACAGAATGTACAGGAACCGCTTTATGCCACTTTACTCTGGGGTTCTTCTAACGTGTACAAGGGATTATTGCACCAAGTCTGCATTTCAATTACATGTTTGAGTTAAAATTCACTGTGGTGGTGTGCAGAAGCAAAATGACAAAAATATGTATCATCGTCCAAATACTTACAGACCGTGCCTCTGCCTCTTTAGATACTGAAAGAGATGATGGAAGAGATCGACTACGACCGAGACGGGACAGTCACCCTAGAGGAGTGGATCAGAGGAGGCCTCACTACCATCCCCTTACTGGTCCTGCTGGGCATGGATACGGTGTGTGTGTGTGTGTTTGTGTGTGTGTGCGCGCTGCACTGCCTGATATTTAAATATTTTAGACTAAAGAAAGATCCGGAATACCCAGAAAGAACAGACACAGGTAGAACAGGTAATCACCACACCTGACCAGGTGGTGGATTTGAAACCAGAAATTTCTTGCTGTGAGTCAGCAGTGCTAATCACTGCACCACTGTGCTGTTTTTTGTTGCCGTAAAGAACAAAAACATATTTTGTACCAGGCAGTAAATGGGTTTTAATTGACATAAGTTGGGCATTTTTGCAGGGTTCTTCAGAGTTTTTCATACCTGGAATTTTTCTTTCAAGCTCTTTCTTACAGAAATTCTGTCTGAATATCACCAGTTATTCTGCTTTTATGTGTAAACAGTGAAAACATGGCAAAAAAATGAATTTATATCTTTTAGACTGTTTCTTTCACTGAAATGGAGAATGACTCACATCCCATATTGTCTTGTCCTAGAATGTGCAGGAAGATGGGCAGCATGTTTGGCGTCTCAAGCACTTCAACAAACCAGCCTACTGTAACTACTGCCACACCATGCTGCTCGGAGTGCGCAAACAGGGCCTCTGCTGCTCCTGTGAGTCTCCCAGAGTCTGCCTGTCTGCTCGCATCTCTTGGTGTCCTGTTTCTCCTACTCTGACTTCCTCCTTTCAACATCACTGTTGCAGTCTCTTTGTTCGCTCTTCTCGTCGCTCCCTACAGCACACTGAAATTTAGGCCGTTTGTCATGCCCGAGTGTGTCTGAGTTAGTGTTGTTTTCAATTAAAAGTCCTCACAGCCAGCATTAAAAGAACATTAACAATGCCATTATGCGTAATTTCATAATTAATTGAAGTTTCCCATTCAGGAACCACTTATCACGGGCTGATGTCATTGTCACTGTTGATTGGAAGCACTTATACATTGTCTAAAATGATTTTCAATGTAGTGAACTTCTTATTATTTTCCCTGCCAAACATGTTTTTAGTTGGCATTACTGCACAAGACAAAAAAATTTAAGAAGATTGGAGAAATATTTGAAAATTCTGAGGCTTGTTTATGATATATAGCAACTTTACTCAAACTGTTGTCTTTTGTTTTTCTTTAGTATGCAAGTACACAGTACACGAACGCTGTGTGTCCAAAGACATCGCTGCCTGCATCAGCACCTACGCCAAGTCACGTAGACACACCAATGTAAGTACAATCATATCTCATGAAAGGGTTCATTCTGTGCACACTGATGCTGCTGGGTAATGAGACAGGAACACCAACTGTCTGCTGAGCAGATTCCTGCTGGTTTGCGGTCTCTTTTAAAAGAAATGCAAGGATCATGGGATTGGCTGTGATGATGTAAGGTTCCCTCTGTTTTAGCACGGACGTGCTGAGGAATGATTACTCTGACTCAGGTCAGGTTTGTAGAGCTTATTTCTTTGCTTTTGGACTGACTAAAGCTTAGTGATGGCCTCAAGCGAAAGCTTTTTCTAATTAAGAACTTAATATATTAGATTATTTATTAACTGTTTTGGTAATCTTTTTTTATTTACCTCATTTATCAAACTGTTTCCGGTCTTATAAAATGCAATTTTTTATTCTCCATTGCAAAACTTTTTAACTGGAACTGACTTTTTGAACATGAAATGTGAATGAATTTTGTTATGTTATATTTTTCAGGGCAATAGGATACTTCTGGTTTATTTCAACCAAGGTATTATGTTGTGCACACAGGATAACCTTGGTTCCTTAAGATGATTGCTCTGTCTCACGTACACAAGATACTCAGTCTAGGGGTTACTCAAAAGAATAAATTTATTACACATCACTTTTTTAAAAGTATTGGATTACATTATTTACTCCCTGGAGAAAGTCATTTCTAACACCATTTGTTACATTACTTTCAAGTTATTCAGTAACACATCCTGACATGTATTGTCACACAATCGGGGATGGGGTGGCTGTTGCTCAGGAGGTAGAGTGGGTCACCTACTAATTGGAAGGTTGGCGGTACCTGGCTGGGGCAAGATACATAGAAACTTGAGTAACATCCCATTCTCAATCCATAGGGTTTCATATGACATCGACCCACCCTTTGCAGCTATAACAGCTTCAACTCTTCTGGGAAGGCTTTCCACAGGTTTAGGAGTGTTCATGGGAATTTTTTTGCCCCATTCTTCCAGAAGCACATTTGTGAGGTCAGACACTGATGTTGGAGAGAAGGCCTGGCTCACAGTTTCCACTCTAATTCATCCCAAAGGTGTTCTATCAGGCTGAGGTCAGGACTCTGCAAGCCAGTCAAGTTCTTCCACACCAAACTGGCTCATCCATGTCTTTATGGAGCTGCTTTGTGCACTGGTGTGCAGTCATGTTGGAACAGGAAGGGACCATCCCCAAACAAACTGTCCAAAATGTCTTGGTATGCTGAAGCATTAAGAGTTCCTTTCACTGGATCTAAGGGGCCGAGCCCAACTCCTGAGAAACACCCCCACACCATAAACCCCCCTCCAATAAGCTTTACATTTGGCACAATGCAGTCAGACAGGTACTGTTCTCCTGGCAACCACCAAACCCAGACTCAGCCATCAGATTGCCAGATGGAGAAGTGTGATTTATCACTGCAGAGAACATGTCTGTACTGCTCTAGACCGCTACACTGTACACCGCTGCATCCAATGCTTTGTATTCAGCTTGGTGATGTAAGGCTTGGATGCAGCTGCTCGGCCATGGAAACCCATTCCATGAAGCTCTCTACACACTGTTCTTGAGCTAATCTGAAGGCCACATGAAGTTTGGGGGTCTGTCTGCAGAAAGTTGGCAATCTCTGCACACTATGCACCTCTGCATCCACTGACCCCACTCTGTCGTTTTACGTGGCCTACCACTTTATGGCTGAGTTGCTGTTGTTCCCAATTGTTTCCATTTCATTATAATCCCACTAACAGCTGACTGTGGAATATTTAGTAGTGAGGAAATTTCAGGGCTGGACTTGTTGCACAGGTATCCTATGACGGTACCACGCTGGAAGTCACTGAGCTCCTGAGAGCGACCCATTCTTTCACTAATGTTTGTAGAAGCAGTCTGCATGCCTAAGTGCTTGGTTTATACACCTGTGGACATTGAGGTGACTGGAACACCTGAAATCAATGATTTGGGTGGGTGAGTGAATACTTTTGTACACTTAGTGTACATACAATAATTCTTTTAGTGTTTAGGATTGAACACAAAGTCGATGACACAAAGCAAAACTGAAAGCCTTCATCACTGCGATTCTACTGTACAAACATGTACAGGTCGGAATGGAGTCCACAATGTTACAAATCAGACTGCTCACTGCAGTCTTTTTTACCTGTTGAAGATCAGGCTCTGGCTGCTGAGCTGGGGTCTGCATGCACTCATTTTTAACACCAACTTAGGTTCTTTGCTAGCTTGGTATGACTTTGCAAACATCTGATGTTGTTTGCAAAGAGCCAGTGTTTTGTTAGCTGTTCTTTCTGTCCTGGATGCAGTCTGCACTTTACTCACTCACTCTGCACTTTACTCACTCTGGGCCTTTCAATTAAAATAAAAGGAATGTCCATATCGCCTCCTATAAACTAAAAAGATCTGATTGAGATATGCCAGAAGGAAAAGGCATTTTTTTTCTTTCTAGCCACATGTAGATAGTTGAAGAGCTTTGTAACACAAGTTACCACACAGTTGTAAGAGTAATGGCATTACTAAATTTAGTAAATATATTAAAAGTAGTAAATAAAATCAATCACTGTGACAGACTGTCAAAGAAAGGTTGGGATTGTATATAGGGTCACTGGGGTTAAGATCAAGGTCACTGTTACTTAAACTTGCTGTCCACTTAATAAGTGGGTGACAGTGAACAGGGCTGACACAGTGTGACGGCCGTGTTTTGCCCACTAGGCAGTGCTCTTGTTGTAGACTGTGAACATTTTCTTGGTTTAAACATTTGATATGTTTTCTGTCTTCTATTGTGAATAAAATATGTGTTCATGAGATTTTGTAGTCTGTTTACATTTTACACAGTTTTTTTGGAATTGTGTATATACTTCATTGCCCCCACATTAATCCCTTGTTCCCAAAAGTCAATAACTTAAAAAAAAAGAAAAAGAAAAAAAAAGTCAATAACTTTTGTTTCCTCAAGATAATTGTCTCATCCACACAAGTGAAGAACTTATATTATATATAGATATTTGACCTTGTATCATATTCGTCTTATGGGACTTCCATGACTCTGTATTTTTATGTAGCTCATTCATTCATCTCTGCAACACAGATGACTGAAAGAACAACAATAAACACATGAATGTGGAACGCAGCAGGTTGAAGTGAACCAGAACTGTCCTTTGAACAAATCTACAGCTAAATTAATAAATAGAAAAAGTGACCATTATTGGCTGTAAAACCTGTTATCACCACGCAGGCATGGATCACCGTACGTGCATGAGCCCGTTTTGATGATAGAGGTTTGGAATATGTGCAAAAAGGGTTTAGCCAAAAGTCTGACGCCAAAAAAGGATGCTTTCCCTTTATTCTGAAAAAGTGTTCAGGAGCACCAGCATGTCATAGCTGCTTGCCATTCAGTAGATTTTAAGTTGGAACCAGAACTTGTGAAATAAAATATATATTGAAATATATTTGAAAATGTAACAATCGACACAAAATGCTTGAATAATAAATATCCTGCTCTTGTCTTCCTACAGGCTATGCAGCACGTTTGGATGGAAGGAAACTCTCCTACCAAGTGTGACCGCTGTCACAGAAGCATCAAGTGTTACCAGGGCCTCACTGGGATGCACTGTGTCTGGTGTCAGATCACTGTGAGTCGCTGTCTTGTGTAAACTTAATTGAACTATTACCAGGCTGCATCAACAATGTAAGCTCGAAAGCCTCATTCGGGTGGATGGCTGTTCCTTAAATAGAGAAATCTAAGAAGAACATAACTAAGTTAATGAACTAAATTAAAACTAAACTTGAGCTTGGCTAGTTAGTTGTTAGCACTTGTCTGTGTTACATTTCCCCATTCACAATCCAGTTTTTACAGTTGTACTTATGTGCTCGTATAAATTCAGTGTCTGAGATGATGGCAGATCAAAATTCAGCGTTCACGTCCAGAAACAAGTCAGAGAAAGGTGCCTTTTAACTCCAGCCAAGGCTTTCATAGCTCGGAAAGTTGTGGTGGTTTAACCACAGTAACTAATTACATTCATTTATGTTGAAAAACTTTCCAGTTTCAACAGTTGAACCCAAATTGTATCTTCAGATTTATTATATTACAAAGGGGTTTTGATTCTACCGCATGGTAGAATAGTGACAGGAAGTCAGAATATTTGATAAATACAGCAAAAAAACATCTTTTTTTTTGTGGGAGCGGAGATGTTGTCTCATCAAGTAAAGGAAGAAATGAGATGCATCTGTATTTTAAATCACTTTTATGATTTAGTATTTTACATGACATTACATGACAAACTACTACATTAGGTGGGTGTGCCTAATAAACTGGTAACTGCATGTACATTAATTCCCTTAGTACATACCTAATCCTCACAGCAGCTACTATAAAAAAAAAAAAAAAAGGCAACAAAACTGTAACATCCCCACAGTGGATACATGAACTCACAAACTTTCATATATTTTACTTGTTGTTACACTTCAGATCCACTAGATGTCGGTGCTGAATTTGAATTTGCCCATCATTAAAACCCTGTAGCCAAGGCTCTCACAAATCTCACAATCTCACAAATTCTCTCGTATCAGCATTGAAAATATCTCTCTCAGAAATATAAAGTGATACTTTATTGATTGGTGCTGTATGGCCTGTCAAACAATCAGCCTGTCAGTAGGAATGCCCTTAGAAGAATAGCTTTTCGTACTGGTAGTGTTTGACAGACTCACTCTCACAGACGCATGACGCCCACAGTTCTTATGTTTCTGCCTCTACTCTTTGTTGCAGCTCCATAACAAGTGTGCATCTAATGTGAAGCCAGAGTGTGATGGAGGAGCCTTGAGGGACCACACTCTGTTGCCCTCATACATCTGCCCTGTCGTCTTGGTGAGAATGCATTCCTCTGCACAAGAGTGCACACACAGCAAAAGTAAAGTGATGGCAACTCGAATAGTTTCATTTATTCAGTTTAACAGATGCTTTTGAAAAAAAAAAATCAATATGTGGTCTGAATGTTTCATGTTGGCAGGCAGGTTGTTTAGAAGCTTGGAAAACTTGCTACAGTTCTTCAGGTAAAACCAGACTGACTCCATGAGGGTGAGCTCAAGTATTTGGCATGTAGCTGCAGAATGAATTTTAGGACAACTGCGTTCTGTGACACATTTGTTTACTTCAGTTAGTCAGGTAATTGTGGAGGTGTACTGTAGAAGGCCCCCCACAACCCTAAGCTGTATAAGCAACCAAGAAAATGAATTAATGGATGGATGGATACATGCTCTGAAGGGAGTTAACTGATTATGGGGGTGTAAGCAGAGAACGCCTCATTCTCAAGGTGCAAAACCAGTGTGTTGTTGGGGGACCACAAGGTGGGACATGGTTTTTGTAGCTTTACTATATATGTTGGGGTGTGATCTGTAATCCAACCACAAAAAATAAACAACAGGTTCTGGGCTTATTTTTTAGGTTTTAGAAAATGAAGGTAAGTACCAGAAACTTGGACCATTTATAGGTATAGACTGTATATATATAAGATGGTTGTAGCCGCTGCAATGTCATCCTTTGATTTCGGGGTTCATTTGGTGGGAGGGGCTTAGAACAAAGCCGAGAACTGCAGGAGGAAACTCTAAATATGGAAATTCTGATACTTTTTTAAAAAAAAATCTCATTCCTGTAGATTTCTGCCTACTGCAGCTTTAATTTCTGATTACCTTACCTTTTCCATTTGTTTTGTGAAGCAGCAATCCTATTTTGTAGTATTTATAAAGGGTTTTAGTTTTCAAAAGTTACTATACATCAATCAGGCATGACATTATGACCACCTGCCTAATTTTGTGTCATTCCCCTTTTTGCTATCCATGCCTGACCCATCGGGGCATGGACTCCACTAGAGTGACGGTGTGCTCTGGTATCTGCAACAATAACTTAGCAACAGATCCTTTCAGTCCTGTAAGTTGTGAGGTGGGGCCTCTGTGGATCAGGCTCGTTTTTTCAGCACATCCCACAGATGCTCAATTTGAGATCTGGGAAATTTGGAGCCTTTGCTTTGTGGCAGGGAGCATTACCTGCTGAAAGAGGCCGCAGCCATCAGGGAGTACCATTTCCATGAGCTGACTGTTTGGTGGGATTTGGCAACATATGAATTGAACTGAATTGAATTCAATTCAATTCAATTGAATTCAATTGTCTGCAACAATGCTTGGGTAGGTGGTACTTATCAAAGGAATATCCTTGGATAGCAGGACCCAAGGTTTCCCACCAGAGCATTGCCCAAAGCATCACCTTGCCTGTGCCGGCTTGTCTTCTTCCCATAGTGCATCCTGGCGCCAGGTGTTCTCCAGGTAAGTGATGCACAGCCACTTGGCCATCCATGTGATGTAAAAGAAAATGTGATTCATCAGACCAGACCACCTTCTTCCAGTGCGCTGTGGCCCATGTTGGCACATTGTCCTAATGCAGTTATGGATGGTCCGTGTTTTCTCCACGTCAGAGTTGTGACTCTGACATTCATTGAGCCTCACCCCCTTCCCTTTTTCCGTTGCTCCTAGAGCCTCAGGGTGTTGGACTTTGGGTGGAGACCTCTGTGCACTGTGAGGAGTTTTCATATCTTGACATTAGTGGCATCTATCTCCTCCTGTGGCCAGTTTATTACTCAAGTGGGGTATCTGATGACCAGTAGTTTGTATGTATTGATGGCTTGGATCTTATTCCTATTGTTGAGCTGGCTTCTCAGCACCCATCTTATCTTCTGTAGGTATTTGGCTGTAGCTGACCTTCTTGCATCTTCATCATGGTTCCTGCTGGCTTGTGAGATACACAGATACTTCTAGCTGTCCTGTATGGCCAGTATTCTGCCTTCTGACAACTCCTAACCTTCAGTCCAGATTACCATTCCTCTCTTTGCAAACATTCAACCACACTTATCCAGTCTGAATGACATAACTGTAGATCCTGGTGAGATGAATCAGTGAGTTGATGTCTTGCTCACTCCTGGCATACAGCTCAATCGTCTACAGGAAATGGCTGATGGTCACTCCACTCCTGAATCAATATTTATATCCGTTCTTGGCAATGAGCTGGCCTTTGAAGAACAGCAATGGGGACAGTGTCTCATGTCTTTGGTATATTCCTCTTCTGTGTTGTGCCATGCAAACAGCCACTCCACAAACACATGGAAAAGCCACTTCAACAGGACCAGACTCAGTTGTACTTCTGCAACTAAAACATCATGATGTGATGATGCACATGATTAATAGTGGATCAATGTCTACCTTCAAAGACGACAACCCCCCCCCCCAAGGATTTAAATACTTGGGACTTACCACCTTTTTGTTTTAGAACTGATGAAGCCTCTTGGATAAGAGTTGAAACATCTTCAAAAAATGTAAAGAAATCCAGTTGTCTTTTTTTCAAGCTCTTGAGACTGGCATTGGGATCATGTGTGATGCCTCTCCCTCAGTCTCTGCTCTGGGTGGTCTGTGTTATGGGGTAAACTGGGCCACCCTATGGTGGCTCGTGTGTAATCGGAAAACAACCCGGAACTGCAGTGCCTTTTGTTGTACTATTCGTTTTCCCCCGTGCAGCATTCATTAAATAGCCATGCTGAAGCTCACTTTCTGGCTCTGTGTGCTTAGCCTTAGACTTAAAGGAGACGTATCATGCAAAATCCACTTTTTTTTAGCCCTAAAATACATTTTGTTGTGTGCTTTGAATGTGTAGAAGCGCAGGACATTTAAATGTATTCTGTCCCGGTGCTGTGTAGATATCTTTATATTCTTTTTGGGTCATAATTTTCAGTCTGTTCAGTTTTCTCTATTCCCTGTTAAATTTTCTTTCCTCTTGCGTCAGAGTATTTGCTGTGAAACTGCTAAACAAGGACAGTTCAGTTATGCCTAAGCTGCAAGTGGACGAGTCAAAATGTTCGGTTGTTGGGTGTATTAACCCACATGATTCCTTACATCATCCCTCGGCATCAGAGCCTGTTCGAAGTGTCTGTTTCTGTACCAGTAGATAATCATATCACTGCTATAAAAACTACAAAAATAGCTGAACAGGGTGGAGTGGAACGCTCTGTGACCTGGTGGGGGGCGGGGCGTGAAATGTGTCATTCACATTTGAGCTACTCACGGATCTGTTTGGCGGTGGACATGACATCTTAGTTGTTGGCTGTGGCAACTCGGATGAAAAGGCCAACAGGCATAATGACACAAAACTCTTTGCATTCATAAACCGTTGCAAGCAAGTCCACCTCAGTTTTAGCCTGAAGAAGCCACAGTTTAAAGTCAAGGAGGCACGCTTCCATGGCCATGTGCTGACAGCTTAGAGCCTTAGACCGGACCCTGAGAAGATTAGGGCAGTTCAGGGTACACTAGATGATGGCGCAGTGGGTAGGCGCTCACCTTGCAGCCAGAGGGTTGTTGGTTCAAGTCCCCGTCTGAACGTGTGCTGTCATTGTGTCCCTGGGCAAGATGTGAATGTGTTTGGTGGTGGTCGGAGGGGCCACAGGTGTAAATTGGCAGCCCCTTTTCTGTCAGACTGCTACCAGGGCAGCTAAATTAGTAGCCTACCACCACCAAGTATGATTGAGGTGTGAATGAATAGTGTATGAAATTGTAAAGTGTCTTTGAATACCTTGAAAAGTGCTATATAAGTCTAATGTATTATTATAAAGCAGTGCAGAGATTCATAGGGTTTGTCATATACCTTTCCAAATTCCACCCATGTCTTTCAGAGGTGTGTGAACCACTGCACAGGCTAATGGACAAGGAAGTACCATGGCACTGGCTCCCATAACATGATGCTGCAATGGCAGAGATTAAGTGCCTAGTGTCAGCATAACCAGTCTTGAAATATTATGACTTCAGCAAACCAGTCACAGTGCAAAGTGATGCAAGCCTAAATAGTCTAGGATGCTGCCTCCTGCAAGATGGACAGCCAATGGCATTTGTTTCAAGAGGCACTCATTGCACCAGAGCAGGACTATGCTCAAATCAAAAAGCAATGCCTGAGCATAGTTTTTGTGTGGTCTGGTCCTGGTCCAGAGATGTATTTGAGAGATACACTCAGCAGAGCCACAACACCCCCTCGCCATCTGGACCAGCCCTACATACTGCAGTTTGCTCAGTAGTCCAACACGCAGAGTTGAAAGCTGAGCAGGTAAACCAAGCTGAATACCTTAATGTTACAAGTCAGCGCTTGACCCAAATCAGACAATACACAGAGCTGGATGAACACCTTTAGGCCCTTAAGTAAGCAGTAATGGAGGGCTGGCCAGACCAGAGGAGAAACACAAATCACCATTAGAGAATACTGGGCTTTCAGGGATGTGATTAGCGTGCAGAACGGGACACCCGTCTCCTGTCCTGTTCTTTGAGTCATGTGTGATATCAGGTGTAGTTGAAAAAAGACAAAAGACAGGTTGTGAAACACTACTATGACAAAACTGTAAAGGACCTCTCAGAGCTACAGGTTGGACAGAGTGTCAAGATGAAGCCACTTCCAGGTGACAGGACTGGGAGATGGCGCCGTGGCATATGCCTCCAGCAGGTGGCACCGCATTCATACCTTGTAGAAGTAGAAGGTGCCATGTATTCCCACAACTGAATAGATTTGCAGCCAGCAGAGGGCATTCCACCTGAGGTCAGTGTGCGATCACAGGACCACTCGCATTCATTAAATAGCAATGCTGAAGCTCACTTTCTGGCTCTGTGTCCCTAGCCTTATACTTACAAACAGTCAACATTCTTTTTACCTCTGCTCAAAGGTACAGACATCTTGTTGTACCTCTTATTCATCCAGGATCCATCTCTCATGATGCCCTGCTATACCTCTGTTAGCTGACTAACATCCTTTCAGGCTTCAAACCTTTTTATCCACATCTATTCTTGATCTTATACCCAGGTGGTCTATGTATGAACTCATTGGTTTCAGTGATACTGGTAGTGGGGTGTTTGGGTAACACTGGGGGTTTAGCCCAGGAACCTTTACTGGATGCATGCCCTGACTTATTCTTCCAAAGACCATCACACTCTTCAGTTACCTTTTTGAAAAAGAAAAAAATTCATGTTATGCTTTTTAGAGAAGGTCATGCAGGCTAGGTTAGATATATATGTAATGTTACAAATAAGATTTTGATTGTACATTTTGTGCTTACTTGTAATTTGATGAATGTGACCCGGGTGCAGTCCATCACTTCTCTTTCTTTCTCAGGACCGTCAATCTGTAGTGAAGCGTGGGGAAGGGGAATCACCCCCCAGCACCAGCCCTGATGACACCAATCAGACTTTTAAATTCTCCCCTGGAGATGGACAAGCACTGCAGGTATGCTGGTTGCTCAGTCTGCACCTGCATGGTGTACACAAAGTCAAGTAGCATCTACCTGAGTCTTTTTATCCTTCCTCTATCCAGATCACCCCACTTCCAGGCACTCACCCACTCCTGGTTTTGGTCAATCCCAAGAGTGGAGGGAGGCAGGGGGAGCGGTAAGTCACACTCAAGCACAGGCCTACTCTCACTTGCCTCTAAGATTTATTGCTATATCATATACTGTATAATGATCATGCACAGACAAATAATTATTAATATTTTGCTAATCAAAGATATGCAGCATATTGCATATGCACCACAGGCAATAAAGCATAGCAAAGTAAATGAAAGCTAACTTTTAATAAGGTCAAAAGTCCATGAACAAAAAGTAGCAAAATCCACAGTGACACAAAACAGCAAAATCCAAACATTCAAACAGAAGCGTGAAGCACACGAGGGAACAAATGCAACAATGACAACAGACTGTCTCAAAAAGGACTGAAGGGAGGCTGAGGCTACACACACACACACACACACACACACACACACACACACACACAAGGTCATTAGAGAAAGTGGAAACACCTGGGGAACTAAACACATTAGAAACCAATCAGGATGACAGGACATGGGAAGTAAAACTAAAGGCAAAGCACAAAAGACAACAAAATATCAAAAGAAAACAGGAAGTAACAAACAGGGGACAGAGATAAAGACTTAACAAGGACACTTGGGAGGCTAGACTAAACTGAAACACAAAGAAATAAATACAAACCAATGCTCAAAATGGAAACAGAACCCAGAGCTCAAAACTAAACTGAACTGAAGACTAAAAAGCCAAAAGATTAAACCAAAACTCTGCGTCCAAGACCCAGGACAATGACAGAATCATTCAGAAATGTGGATGATTTTAAATGAAAGCAATAATGTGCATAACACCATATGCTTTGATTCTTGTTGTGAGACTTAGTCTGCTTTTCCTAATGTCACATATATATTTTACTACAATGTTCATATTAAACATGCACAGAGTTTCAAGTAATCAAAGAATCAGGATGAAGCTGGTTCAAAGGGAAGATGAAAGAAGTTAAAAATGTTTATTTCAGACAGTTCATGAATTGAAAGGGTGCACCAAGGCCCAGTATAAATAAGGAGTACTCTAGCAGTGTTCAAGAATGAAACTTTAGAGCTGGAATGAGCATAACACGCCCCCTTTAAATGTCATTTGTATACTAAATACAGCATCCATCCGGTGGCCTCACACACATGAACAAATTGGTTACAGAGACACTGTAAGACATTATAAGCACTCAAAGAATCCTGAGCTGAAATGTATGGGAGGATTCCTCAACAGTGTAGATGATGGGAGAAGCAGAACTTCTAGGAGGTAAAAAAGCTTTTAAAAACCTTATTTTGGGGCAAAGTCAGCAAACATTATCAGACTTGCTTATAGAAGATCTTTGTTTTTTGGGGCCATTATGAGAAAATCACACTACCTTTTGCTCAGAGGGCGCCAGCATTTCTTCACCTTCCTGCTGACCCTCTGAATGCTGCCATTTAAAGAGGACGAGAACTGTTCAAACTGTAACTTCATGTTTCCATTGTTGCATTGCACCCCACCTAACTCACAAAAGCCTGTTGCTCTCCCTCAGCTTGGCACATTACCATTGCAACACACTCTTATTACTATTAGAAAGGAAATGATTCTCTATTATTAGAACAAATAAACAGTTTAAACAGGAAACCAGAGACTGAGACTGCTATTTATGTCTGTGTAAACCTGAGTTCAGTTTCATCTTTATTATGATGATGACTGCAGGCGTTAGCAAGAGTTGTTAAAGTTTCTCTTCTATCCAGAAATGTTTCAACAGATGAGGCACCTGTTCACTAGCTGATGTAAATATTCTGGTACACAGATTAGAAGGATATTAGAAGCCTGTAAAATGGCTTTTATTCCGCACATGAAGATGATTGTGAAGGCTTTATTGAGCATTTTATGGAACTCTCACAAGGATACAGGGAACTGCCTTGTCAGTGTGCAGCTCACTGAGAACACTTGAGAACTCTTTCATGCTACACCCCAGAAATGAATATTACTGTACATTTCAAGCAGAAGCTGAAGCACTGCTTCAGAGCAGCTGATTTTACCTGCAGAAGTCATCTAACATGCTTAGATTAAGTTAAATATTAATGATTTTTATATCAGCTTCATTGTGCACCATTGCACCATTACATGTTTCTCTGCAAAATGAACGATAGAATATAATATAATGGTTTTATAAATGAAGCTGTCACGGCTGGTGCAGGCAAGGCAGGGAGGACCCCAGAGCAGGACGCAGGACGAGAGCGGACGTGTGTTTGACACTCTTTTTTAAACGGCTGGGCAGGGCCAGCTACACAAACCACACCAAACTAAACTCAAAACTACTCAAAACGTCAAAAACAGAACACACAGCCGACATCGCACAGATGAACAGAGGAGGACCCGAACAAAGAACAAAGGAAAACCAAGGGCTTAAATACACACAAGGGGATTAGGGCAAGTGAACACACCAGGGGACAACAGGTGAAACAAATGAACCTAACGATACAGAGGGAAGTAAACTGAACACAAAGCACAAGGAACAAGAGACTGTCAAAAGAAAACAGGAAGTGACACAGGGGAACAGAGACGCAGACTTGACACAAGACAAGGACGCAGACCTAAATACAAAACATAACGCTGGGCCACCGGCCCAGGATCATGACAGAAGCTGTCCCAATAGATTTTATACTCAGCTAAGCTGCCCTTAGGCAAAAAGTCGACAATCCCCAATGTGGGGATTCTGTTGTAGCAGCATGCAGTTCTATTTAGTTGTATTTATATAGCACCAGATCACAACAGTCATCAAATGGTGCTTTATAGAGTAAAGGTCCTAAACTTTAGAGAAAGATCCCAGCAATTATAGGATTCCCTATAAAAGCAAGTACTTGGCAACTGTGGGAAAGAAGAACATTCTTTTAAATAGAAAGAGACCTATGACAGAACCAGACTTAAGGAGGGGCAGCCATCTGTAGCAAGCAGTTGGAAAAGAAAAGAAAAGAAAAGAAAAGAAAAGAAAAGAAAAGAAAAAAAGCGCACAGTAAGACCACAAACAACAATTAGGACAAAATACAAACTACAGGAGAGTGAAGACAGAAGTTAATGACATGCTGCAGTGCACACAAAGACATGGGGAATGAAAAGAGGTGAAGGAGATGTTCTTAGTGCATTATTGGAAGTCTAAGCCTAAGTCTAAGAGATGGTTCAGGGGCATCTGAATTGCAATTTAGAGAAAAACACAGTGAAAATGGCCTTTCCAGTCACACATCACCTTCTTGCATTTTTCGGAGGAAAGTCCGACTCCCAGACATTATTGATTCATTGGCAATTAGTGGCAGGCTGGGCAGGCAGCTCTTTATTATCCTGCTAATTTCTAATTGTGACATTTGCATAAAGAACTGTTCTACTTTACACTTTAAACTTTACCAACTTGCTAAATTCACTTTCTTCCAATAGACTGTCTATACCTTCTCTATGTTTATGACTTAAAAAGTGTTTAAACAAATTCATAATCATGCTACATTTTCAAAATATCTTTAGCCCAATATTTTAAAAACAATAATTCTGTACACATTAAAAAAAAGTTTTTTAAAAAAAGGTTGGTGTTGGCTTCAGCACCCATGCCATGTGCCCACTTTGTCTATGTCATAATCGGTCTGATCATTCAGGACTTTGTGTGAGAGATGAAGGATTTTAAACTGAATTCTGGGATTTTACAAAGGACCTGAGAGTTCATGAAGATGTAATTCAGTGTCTTTAGGTAGTCTTTGTGTTTATTTAGGATAAAAAGTTTGTTTCAAAAGGAATGTTGGACACAAATTACAGCCAGGATTTTGATAGATCCATCCAACAACGTGTGACACGCTGCAGAGCTGCAAACTTCTCTTATTTCACAATTTGTTTAATTCGAACGCTCCTTCATAACCTGGAACCCATATAAGCCTGACGTGATAATTAGTGTATTGTGTATGAGGACTATCATCTATAAATTGTTTTCCTTCCTGCCTTTTCAGGGTACTGAGGAAGTTCAGGTACCTGCTAAACCCAAGGCAGGTGTACAGTTTGGAGCAAGGAGGTCCGATGGTAGGGTAAGTGTACTGTGTTCATCTCTGTTTCCTCTGCAGTGTTAGTGGAAGGAGAAGATTTGAGAACCCTTGATGACTTAAAACATGATCTGACACCAGGTCTAAGATAAAGATGACCGTAAAAAATAATAAAATATATATATATAATAATATATATATATATAATTATTTTTTATTTTTTATTTTTATTATATATATATATATATATATATATATATATATATATATATATATATATATATATATATATATATATATATATATATATACATTTTTCTTAATATTGTATATTTGCATTACCCATCTTTGAGAGTTTGTTCCTAGACAGACATTCTATTTTATTTTGCCTTTATTCATGAATGTCATGGTTGGCTGGGACTGTCCTATGTGGAGTTTGCATGTTCTCCCTGTGCTTGTGTGGATTTCAGGCATGTCAGGTTAATTGGGGACTCTAAACTGTCTGTCTCACAGTGTTAGCCCTGTAATGGACTCCCAACCTTTTGCCCCATGCCAGCCAGGATATGCTTTAGTGCCTGAAGCTAGCACCAGCCTATTAGAGCGTACTAACAAGAGAGAAAAATTCAGACTCTTTACCATCTTTTAACTGATGTGATAAAAGGAATAAAGCTATATGGCTGTGCTGGTATCTTCTGTTTCTCAGGCTGAGCCAGGAGTTTGCATTTCAGCATAAAAAGAGCGTTTGAATATGAAATAGAAACATGAATTGTTCAGTCAGGGAGCTGTGCAGGGAGACCACCTCCTCCTGTCATGTTAGACTAACCTGCTGGAGGTTGGAGAAGGGGAATGGGAACACCACATTACTGCCACACTGTGCATTTGACCTCTTGACACATGCGCATGCACTCATGCATACGTCAGAGCTGAGCACAGCTTGTACTTTGAAATGAATTCGGTTGAGCCTGCTTGTCCTCTGGCAGACGAAAAAATGCCCTTACACAGCAGCACAAGGGCCATGAATGCTTTACCTTGAAGGTGAAGTGACTTCATCATCCTTTCACTTCCATTTGTATAAGGCTCTCTGTTCCCTTTTCTGTTCTTGTGTCTGCCTCTTTCAGTCACGACAAGTGGAGTTGCTGCCCTCGAGAGCCCGTTGTAAGAAAAGAGACCCGATGACGCACACAGGTCTTAGGGGAGAACACTGTAGATGATACACGCTGCATCGAGCACAAACACTGTGATGCACTGATGTGATATAGAAATTGTGATCTGAGTCTTATTTTTTAGTTTCTGTACTGTGATTATGCACTGTAGAATGGATCTTTCCCTGTTTGGTTAATAGGCATTACATGGGCTTTCTTTATTACTGCATTTTCAAGATAAAATATGGAAAAGACATGATGAGTACATAATTGCCACATATGAAACAAAAAATATATATGCTGTTATTTATTATTTTCGTTTTTTTAACCCAGAAGTGACTGAATTTGGAAGTCAGTGGACTGCTAGGTTATTAGCTATGGCTATGAGCACACAGATACACATCTGCTAATTAGTGCTAAGTAATAGACTTAAAATACTAGAGATGTTCCATCACAAATATAGTGAAGAGGTCTAGTTCAGTGGGAAACATTTAAAGTGACCACACCCCTAACTTCAATATCCAGAATAAGTACAGTAATGAGTTATAAAAAACTTTCACCTACTTTACAGTCATTATGAAGGCAGAAACTATCCATCCATTCATTTTCTGCCTCTCATCCTATCACAGATGGGAAACTATCCATAGAGCCTAAAACCTTTTTAATATCAGGCTGTAAACATTTTAATTTTTGCTGTATAATTTAATGTTTTATCTTTGGATTCTACATGGACTAGCTCAATTTGAAGCCTGCCTGTCAGGAGTTGCATTTTTTTGGCACTTCATTGTTGGCTTTATTTAAGCACCTCAAGTTGCTGCTTCAGAATAATGTTGTGGCAAACTTTGTGACAAACTGTGTATAGTCTGCACCTCACAGAATTCCATATTATTTATGAGATAATGCCATAACAGTGCTCCAAAAAGCACCAACGCAACATGGTCAAGAGTACCAGTTTAGTGACTCAAATTAGTGATGGTGCACCCAAGCAAATAATTAGCTGCTACGGTTGCCTGTGCCAGCAGAATTAATACAGTTTAAACAGGTGAGTTGCAAAATGCCCCAATATAGTTGTTATGATGATGAGGAAGATAAAATTAGTTATAGATGTAAATTATCTGTATTTCTTTGTGCCAGACTCAGGCTGAACATGCTTTTAATGCTAAGACTAAGAAAATACAAGAATTTCACAAGGAACATATTAACATGGGAGTTCTGGGACTGACTCACTTTTGGAGCCAGCCTAAAGTGGCCATTAGAGGAAATGCAGTTTTTGGCACTACCATGTTGGCATCATTTTTGCAGCCCTTGAGT
>JAMQGT020003042.1:0-13389 GCA_024447675.2 Pterophyllum scalare | reverse complement strand
TCCCAGAAAGCTGATTCTGTTTATATATGCAGCGTTTTCAGTAGGAGAAACGTTTCATCTCTCATCTAAGTGACTTCTTAAGTCTCAGCTGACTGCAGGTTTCCCCAGCCTTCTAAACAGTATAAACTAGCACCAACAATGAGCCACAAGCTCAGTTTCATGATTGTTAATTTGCAAACTGTCATGACCACTGATCAGTGGCCATGTGTACTATTCACAGAAAGTGAGAGAATGGCTGTAATCACAACATTGTAAGATGGTGAAGCATGCATTCCTAGGCCCCCTCGTCTGTTCAACGATGGCCATTCCCTTTTAACATAAAAGTTAATGATGAGGCATCAACTTTTATTTCATCTGGTCACTAATCTACAGTATAGATGTAAATAGATGGCAAGGTCCTGGCCTGAAGAGGTAGCTCTTCTGTGTTGTGGCATCCACTTAGCCAGAGGTTTTCTGTTTCCCCGATGTATAATTCACACTAATCATCTTGGCGCTTAACATTACACCAACCCCACACAGCACATTAAGACAAGCAGATGGGCTGTGCGGGACTGGTGTCATGGTATTTGAGCTTCTTATAAGGTCATGCTGGAGGCCTTTCTCTGCTCACTCATGGTAATCAGAGACCCAGGTTTATATCCATAACCTCAAGTTTCTAAAGATGCTCTCTTTATCATCAGGTATCACACCACATCTCCAGCTAAAGAAAGCTTAACTATATTTTCCATACTTGCCAGCCTTGTAAGACAAAGTATTGAATGATTCATTTTTGGCACAGGCCTAAACTGCTGACAGACATCTCTGACGTTATATTCAAATTTAAGTGACTTGCTGGGACAGTGGCTGAGAAGCATGAATAAGCTACAGCTGCTGCTGGCCTTGCACAAACATCGCACTGCCTTGAGGCGCTAGAACTTGGAAGTGAGACATAATTACAGCTTGTGTCGTGGTTAAGTTTATGTTTGCATGCCTCCGCAATATGTCCTGTTTTGTGTGTATGTGTGCCATGCGTGTGCATGCGTGGGTGCATACTACAGAGCGTGCACTCTTATAGATAATTACTGCTGCCGTTATTGATGCTGGGCTGAAAATAATTTGAGGGGATTGAAATTGCAAAATCCTTACAAATATGTTTAGTTTTAATTGGCACTAATTAGCCCGATGAGAGTTAGAACTGGCGACGCAGTGACCTGGATGGAGCAGGCTGCGAAACGAGGAGGGGAATAAGGCAATGACTGACTGGGAGGCCCCTCCATCCACTTACTTTTGCGCACGCGTAAAATGCATTCAAATGCACGCGCGCATACTTAAACTCTGGCTTGAAGCTTATATAAAGAAAGAGTCACTGAATTCTTTCGGGGCCAGACGGCAAAAATGACAAGAAAGAGCGATGCTGCGGTTTTACACGCGGTGGCGCTTCTATGGTTATCTAAAAAGACACCGAGCCTTCCTGTATCTGTCCTGATCCCATCAGTGATGTTGCTGTCCTCGGTCCAGTCAACATCAGCTCATCCTCAGTGTTTGGACTTCAAGCCACCTTTTAAACCTCCATGGCACCTGGAGTTTTGCAGGCAGTATGAACAGTTTGGCTGCTGCAACCAGTGAACAGACAACATTATTGGGACATCATTGAACAGCTGGAAGCGGCAGGTTACGAGCTCTGTACAGACATGCTGAAGGAAATGATGTGCCAGGTAAATATATTTTTCTTGTCTTGTGTTTGAGGATGTTATGATAAACTTTGTTCTCCGAACAAAGCAAAAAACTCAGGGCGATGATGTCTATTTATTAGATTTACTGCAGTCTCTTTATGCCTGCTGCAGTTTTGACAATGTTCGCTATTTCAAACTAAAGAAATCTTTTAAACATTTTAGATATACAAAACTTTACCTTTTGATTTGTTTTAGTTTCATCTAATTAATTCCAAGCTTAAATAAAAAGATAGGTTTACAATTATTAAAGAAAAAAAAGACAAACATTAAGGCAACACCTGGTAAATGGTTGAACACAAAGAGCTGTGAAAATTTGCACAGATTTAATGCAAACAAAAACTGGATACAGCTCCAGTCGGATATTAAAAGTGACTGATAAACTATTATTTCACAAAACCAAATATTAGCTAAGTATAAGTTCTAATCCAGAGTGCTTTATAATGCTTACAAGGGAATATGCTTACATTTCCAGTAATTATCAACAACATCAGATTATGTTCTGCACATTTGGACTACAATAAATGTACATTAAACTCACAACAAAAATTTCCATATTTCTAAAACTCTTAGTCCAATCAATCATCTCATCATTGCATGACACTGCCATAAAATGTCTTAATGATAAACTGATGTGCTTGACCTATTCAGGAATGCTCTCCATATGCTGCCCACCTGTATGATGCTGAGGACCCATACACACCTGTCAGAGAACTTCCTGGTCTTTGCTCTGACTACTGCTCTGAGTTTCATGAGCGGAGAGGTGTTGACCACCCCGTGGCTGGGGGATGAGAGAGGATTCCTGGGAATGGCTTTCCACCCAAAGTATCAGGATAATGGACGTTTCTTTATTTACTATTCCATCCAGGTCAACACTAAGCTGGAGAAAATCAGAATCAGCGAGATGAAGGTGTCAGCCTATGACATGAATGTGGCTGATCGAGGAAAAAGAATTTGCTAACAGGGATGTGGGGTGTAATGTATAAGTAATACTATTTATTACAGTGACACCTCCTGGATTAACTCCTTACACTCCTCACTTGTTACCCAGTAACCCTCAAACATCCTGTTGTTTGTGGTGGTCTCAGGATTTTTGACTGAGTTCTCTACTACTCAGAAGGCCGGTGGTTTGATATTTAGTATCTGCACCTGTATGTTCAAGTGTCCGGGAGCAAGATACCAAACCCCCATATACCCCCTGATGGATCCATGTAGATTTTCATGGCTGTGTGAATGCTGAAATTGTGTCTGTGGCTGCAGCCTGCAGTGCAAAAAGTGCTTGAAATGCTAGGTGAGGGTAAAAATGGTGCTGTATAAATTACAGCCCAATTAGCATGGACTAAACCAGGAGAGGGTAGAACAGAGATCATAAACTAACCTTGCAAACTTGATAGTGTACTTGTATTAGTTACATGAGTTAGCCAGTACCACAAATAACTGGGCAGCACAGTCCAGTCCAGTCACCTCACCACAAGAAGGTTCAAGGTTGGTCTCTTTGTTAGCGTGTTAAAAAAAAAAGACAACGTGTGTCAGCATGAGAGAGCTGAGCAAAGAGTAAAGGATTCTTCGAGTGTGGGATACATGAAATTTATTAAATCCCACAGGAATAAACTGGAACTGGATGAATATTAAAAGTTTAGTTGTATCAACTGGGTAAAAGGCTGATCCCTTGAGCTGCACAGCACTATGTAGTAACATGGAGCAACTGATCAGACATAACCTTATGACCACCTGCCTAATATTGTGTTGGTCTCCCTTTTGCTGCCAAAACAGCCGTGATTGGTTAAGGCATGGACTCCACTAGACCCCTGAAGGTGTGCTGTGGTATCTGGCACCAAGATGTTAGCAATGGATCCTTTAAGTCCCCTAAGTTGAAAGGTGGGGCCTCCATGGATTGGACTTGTTTGTCCAACACATCTGGGGAATTTGGAGGCCAAGTCAACACATCAAATCATTCCTGAACCATTTTTGTTTTGCAGCAGGGTGCTTTATCCTGCTGAAAGAGCCCACGGCCATCAGGAAATACTGTTTCCATGAAAGGGTGTATATGGTCTGCAATAATGCAAGTGGTACGTGTCAAAGTAACATCCACATGGATGGCAGGACCCAAGGTTTCCTGACAGAATATTGTCTAAAGCATCACAGTCTGCCAGCTTGCCTTCTTCCCATAGTGCATCCTGGTGCCAGGTGTTCCCCAGGTAAGTGACGCACACACACCCGGTCATTCATGTAATGTAAAAGAAAATGTGATTGATCTGACCAGGCCACCTTCTTCCATTGCTCTGTGGGCCAGCTCCGATGCTCACGTGCCCATGGTTGGCACTTTTGGTGGCAGACAGGGGTCAGCCTGGGGACCCTGACTGGTCTGCAACTGTGCAGCCCCATACAGAGTCAACTGTGATGCTCTGTGTATTCTGAAACCTTTCTATCAAAACCAGCATTAACTTTTTTTTGGCAATTTGAGCTACAGTAGCTCATCAGACCTCACAGGCCAGTCTTCAGTCCCCACGTGCATCAGTGAGCCTTAGCTGCTCATGACCCTGTTGCTGGTTAACCACGATTCCTTCCTTTTATAGAAACTGACCACTGCAGACCGGGAACACCCCAAAGAGCTGCAGTTTTGGAGATGCTCTGACAAAGTCATGTAGACATCACATTTTGGACCTTGCCAAACTCACTTAAATCCTTATGCATGCCCATTTTTCCAGCTTCTAACATTAACTTTGAGGAAATAATGTTCACTTGCTCCTATATCCCACCCACTATCAGGTGTCATGATAAGTAGATAATCAGTGTTGTCCATTTCACCTGTCAGTGGTCATAATGTTATGCCTAATCAGTGTAAAATTTACATGTCATCCCAATAATCTTGTTTTACTTCAAACAAAGAAGCTGTGAAGAAGTTTTTAAGTCATACATTTGACTTACTTATAGTCAACAGCATGTATCCAGAGGTTGAATTTAGTAGTGAAACAGCTGTTTCCTAAGATGGAAATGATGGCCAAATTGGAAAATTGTGGAATTTTTAAGGCACTTTAGTTAATTTGTCACCTATCTTTATGAAGAGCTCATCCATCTTATGTAACCGAAATGGTTTAAAAAAAAAAAAAAAAAAAAGGTTTAGCCTAGGCGCTGTTGATCACAATTGAACTGCCAGTGCGGTAGGTGGTGCTAAAGGTGGTGCCAGCGCCGGTTAAAATCCGCGATTGGAGGAAGAGGAAAAGGGGAGACCAACCAGAAGCGAAATGTACAGATTAACCTGGCTGTGCACGACGGGTTGAGGAAGGGATCCTCGGAGAGGATGGCTATGAAGTGGTTACGGTTCTCGCTCCTAGTTTTGGGGGTGTTCTCCCTTTGCTGCGCCACAACTGGCGACAGTAGTGGCGTAAAGAAAATGAAGATGCAGTTTGCCACGGGACCCCTTCTCAAGTTTCAAATCTGGTAAGTAAATGAGCGAAAAACTGGCGAGTCATTGCACGCTAGCTAAACTCCACGGCTAACACCGTCGCAGGCCGACAATCGATTAAAGCTCGCTGACAGGAGGTTAGTTTAGAGGGTTAGGAAAACAACGCTGCCACGCTGTGCTGGTTACTTAGTTGGAAAAATAAATAAATAAATACGGTGATGTCAAAAGCACAGTGAAATAATTTTCTGGAAGTCGATAATTTTTTTGACACATTTCATAAACGTTTCGTAGAAAACATGGCTCCCACTTCCGCTGTCAAACACAGCATTAAACCTTTAAGAAGCCGCCCAGTGAGTGGTCATGTTAACGTGGTGGTGTTGTTACGCTACAGACGACGGGATTTTTTCCAGTAAAATGTTTGCTATCGTTGTAGGTAAATTAAACATTGTTTTCGCTTTTCTAGCCAGTCCTGTTGACTTGAAGCAAATTCCTGCCCTCACTACTCTAAATATTAACAGGAGCAGGAGGCGCTGTGTTATCCTGAAAACTCACTTTGTTTACCGGTCTGTGTGTGAGGAAATATGACTGTCATCAAAAATATAGAAACAGGAAGCCCACATTTGCAATGTAAATATGCTACTCACTAAAGTAAACATAGCCTACAAAGGTGAACACCAATGTCATCAGTGTAACCTTTGTTAGATTTTGTAGTGTTGTGACTGTGGACTAGAAGTGTGCTTGTTTTCCCCACAGCATTTCCTGAGGGTACAAGCGGGTGTTTGAGGAGTACACGCAGGCCTTGTACCAGCGGTACCCAGACATCCGCATTGAAGGGGAGAACTATCTTCCTTTGCCCATCTACCGGTAAGGGAGTGCATGAGAGAGTGAGACAGATTGTCTGCCTTGTTACAAGTGGATTATGTCCAGGCTTATTAAAGCAGCCTGAATGCTCCCTGGGATTAGGTGCCATTTGTCTGAGGAAGTGGAACATTTCTGACATGTGACAAATTGGTATTTGGTGGTTTTACTAGATGCAGATTGAAGCTATTGTCTTTAAATCACTCCAATAAAGATAATGTGTACAAGTTAAATCAAAATGTCAGCAAACTAGACAAACTGTTAAATGAACTTGGCCAACATTACTCCAGCTTATTTTATTTTGCATCTCCAAATCTTCAAGGTACGAAATGGGTATCCTGGGAAATATTTATTAACAAACCTTAAGTAATGTTTCGGGCCACAGATTGCCCTTCTTCAGACTTAAAATGCAGTGCAGGACTAGTTGTGTGTGTATATATATATATACAAAAAATTAGGGTCATGTGATGGATGCTGCCTACCAATCAGAAAGGAGGAAGACATAAGACAAACATGTATATAATCAACCATCAATGGCGAAAAGATATATACAAATGCAGATATATATTTGAGCTGAATTTGCAATATATTCACTGTATATTTGATATATTTATTATATATTTGTAATATATCTGCATTTGTATGTATCTTTTCGCCATTTTGTATATATATACACAACTAGTCCTGCACTGCATTTTAAGTCTGAAGAAGGGCAATCTGTGGCCCGAAACGTTACTTAAGGTTTGTTAATAAATATTTTCCAGGAGCTTTGTTGGTGTGCGGTCCCTTTTCTCCTTCTCTACTACGGATTTTTTGCCCAGCACCCAGCCTTCATTTCCAATTGGATGTGCGTGTCCTTTCTCTGCTCTACAAAATGGGTATGCACCACAGATAGTAGAAACAACTGTGCCGCATTCTTTAGTAGGGAATGGTAATAAGTAACAGGGTTAGAAAAGCCCAGTCTTAACTTATGAGGAATCTTTGTTAGGGCCATAAGGGAAAAATGACTTTTCAGACCAGAAGAATGGGGTTATATAAGTACCTGGGTGTGTCTAGCAGAACGGCACCTTATGCAATACAAAAACGCATGTGATGATTTCAGCTAAGGTATTTAAACATGCCAATTAAATGGGGAGTCATAATTATTAATCGCCTACTTTATTCTCTAATATCTGAGATGCCATGAGATTTTTCTTTAGATTTTACAAATGTATAGAATTATATGAGATTACTTGACATACACACTGTTGTCAATTTATTAGGTACACTTAGTTAAAAATAATGTGGCCCTAACTGGGGAGAGTAATGAAGAACATGTTCCAAATGATCCTATCCATCAGTTTCCCAGTTGTCATATTTTTCTACTATTGCTGACAACATTACTTTGAAAGTTGGGTTGGAACCTTAACAGTAATCCTGTCTGTCTGCCTATCTATATATCTATCTAAAGCATGACTAATAAGGAAAGTCAAAATCAGTTTCAACCGTAGGACTAATATATTAATATTGCTAATATTCAGTGTTTCTTACCCTCCTGTTCTAAAGTGGTCCAGGAACTGTTGCCTTTATGTTTCTTATTACACACAGACTGTAATTTGGCTTCTGAATAAATGCTGATAAGTCTGTGGGGTTCTGAAGAATCTTTGCTGTGGGAATTGAGTTATATTTATATTACATTTGAGACACATTTGTGTGGCAGTCTCAGGTGTGTCGTAGTTAAGGTGTGGTGTTACTGAGATGCTTGAGTATTAATCTGAGCTCCTAATAAATACACAAGAGAGAAGCTGTGTAAAGGAAATGGAGATGGTATCAGACTCTCAGATTCTTCAGCCATTGTTTTCAATGGTTCCCTGTGTGGAATTTTAAAAGCCAGATTTTACATCTGTAATGAGCTCTGTCTTCTTTGTTACCCTGTGTAGGAGCTGCATCCAAAGCTATATCCACATGCATTTTTGTTTTACTTCCACAGACACATTGCTTCCTTCCTGTCTGTGTTCAAACTGCTGGTGATTGGACTGATTATTATCGGCAGGGACCCTTTCGCCCTCTTTGGTATGCAAGCCCCAGGAATCTGGGAGTGGGGTCAAGGAAATAAGGTAAGTTTTCCTGGAATCAAAGCGCTGTCCTTATGGGAGAGTTTTCATTGTAGTTTTCATGTGTAGCAGCATGTTAGAAATCCGGCTGTGGATTGTCAGAAAGATGGAGCAGATATCACACTTTAGCATGGGTAGCATGTAGAAATGAAAAAAGGTGGGCTTTAGTTTCTGTTTACTTACACACTGCCAAGTACAACTAAAACCCTCAGGATTTCATTAGCTCTTCATACAGGGGCTTCTGGTTGTTTTGTTATGTATTATTTGGCTTGGATCTGTTATCCCTAGGGTTACAGACCTGGCAAAGGCTCAGAGGGCGAATCTTAAAAGCATTTTTGCACTAACAGTGATTCTTGGGTTATTTTTATTTTATTTATTTTTTTTGGATAGAAAGCTGATAAAAATGAAACTACTTTTGTGCCACTGAAAGCCAAACACAACAGAAAATTGTGCAATAGCATACAGATTAAAGTTTGCTCTTTAAAAATCTCTGATTTATAACAAAGACCATCTTGCAGGTCTCCAGCTGTGTGTGTGTGCGTGCATTTAAGACTACTTCCGGTATATATGTGGAATCCTTTTACGTAATATTTAACATGAATCTACACAACTGTCAGTTAATCAGCTGCCTTGAGAGAAGAAATCTGGTTTGACTGACTGTGCCAGGCTCCGTAATTTGCTGCTGTGTAATCTTATTGCACTGTAATCTCATCAGCCAATAAGGTGAGCTCCGCTGGAGAGGGTGCATCAAAAGCAGGCATATACAACGGTCAGTCCCTGTCATGCAAACTGCAGAGAGGAAACAATTTCTTCAGATGGAAGGAAATGGTTAGAAAGTCAGCCCTTTTGGTCATTAAAATATTGCTGCAGCAGTCTAACCTGTGTGCAGGAAAAATAGTTCAATATTAGTCTTTACTGTTTGCACCCAAAACAATATGCAGTGCAAAAAAACCCAGAACAAATTTTTGAAAATATTCTGGCACCGTTCACCAGTTGCTATATACGTCAGTCTGTCTCAGCAGCATAACAGTAGTGGCCCATATGTAACTTGGATTAAAAAAACCAAAAAAATTATAGATTTTATAAAAATAGTGAAAAATTCCCACTCTATAAAGTGTTACACCAGTGCAAGTGACTGCTGAAGTGCACAACCAGATGCCATAAATGTCATTCTCTTAACTAGATCACCACTTTTATCCTGTGAGTTTTTGTCCTAATTTCTGCTCACTCAACATTACTTGGAAAAACTAAAAATCTTTCCTCTCCTTCAGATATATGCCTGTATGATGGTGTTCTTCCTCGGCAACATGATTGAAAACCAGTTAATGTCAACAGGAGCATTTGAAATCACATTAAATGGTGAGTATTATTCCCAGTGCGTGTTTGCTGACTGCACCCAGTGGGTTTGCTTAGAATTTACTTCATTTTTCTTGCAATAAAATATTCATGAACTTGAAGCAATGGCAGAAAATCTAGTTCCATTTATAATGAAAATGTTCTTTTCATAGATGTACCAGTGTGGTCCAAACTAGAATCAGGTCACCTGCCCTCCATGCAGCAGCTTGTGCAAATCCTGGATAACGAAATGAAGATGAACGTTCACATGAACACAAGACACCACCATTCCTAACCTTACTGTAAAATTCCTGGCCGGAGCTAAATGCCCCTCCATGTAAGTACGGTCATGTACCAGGCGCTGCATGAGTGGGACCCTTTTTCTTCTGAAGCACTTGCACCAGTGTGAATTTTTATGCTTTTTGATTGGGTCTGCCCTCACTCCTCTGCCCTTCTAGGTTTGAGGTGGGTTTCTCACCGGGCTGTGAGGTGATGTTTATGAACGTCTGCGCTGAAGGCAGGAAGACTGCTATCACAGACTGGATGTCCCCATCACTCTTCACTGCACCCCTTAGAGATGACCCGCCCCTGATGCCAGAGTGGGATCCATGGCAACAGTGCTGGCCATTTTGTCATTTTCTTGTACTATTCATACTACTACAGAGTTCATCCAGGTGATATTAGTGATCCCATAAGGAAAGCGTTAACATTGGTACTTGTAGTCTTTAACTCTTTGCATATAATTCAATCTATGTGAATTAAAAAACAGTTGTCATTTGTACCACTGAGTCATATGTAGAAATTTGTTTATTGTTCTCAAAGTAGATTACCATGTAGAAATTTGCAGCACTTAAAATGTGTTGTCACTGTTGTGGAAATGACATCGAGAACATGTATCTTGATATTTCTGAATTTTTATATTTACAAATTGTGGAGAAAGATGAGATTAAACATATTAACTATTTAACTCTGAAGCTGAGGTGTTTTGTTGAGTTTACAGACTACCTATTTGGTAGTCTATCTTTGGAAAAAAATTAAGTGGCTTTCCAGAAAATGAGATTAAGTCAAGAGTGCCAAAAAGGTTATATCTAAAACCCCTTTAGCTTTATTGTTAAAAGATGAACATGTTGACACTCAAGTATTAGTTCACAGAATACCCCCCCACACACACATATACTTAAATAGAATATACTTAGATCCTAAAAAAAAAAACAAGCTACATCACCTAATTTAAATTTTTATCATTTTTTTGCAATTTCAGAGCCACTGTGATCGAGTTGCACTATTCTTTATTACAGATCAACAATCCTGTAGGCACCTAAAGATGAAGGCTCTGTCACTGCCACTCATCATTACATCATCACTGACTTTCAGGAGCCTTTGAGCAGCAACCTGCAGATGAGGGCTTGGTGTCAGCTTGAGCATTTGGGGATGAGAGTGGTGTCAGATACTGGTGAAGATGCTGAATGGCCACGTGGATCCTGATTTTGGCTGACAGTGCTAACAGCTCATCTTTGGAAACCAGTGGTCCTGAAGTGTGCTCGTGTTCACCCTAAACAAAGGTTATTCACATTAAGGCGGTACACTCATTTTACAAATCATTTAAACCCTCTACGTAGTTGAAACTGGAGGTGATGTATAGATATATACCCCTGTCCCAACATATGGATGTGCTCTAGTTTCAAATTAAGAATGAGTATATTCTCAAACCTTTTTTGATTTTTAACCCTTGATATGTTGCATTTGTACCATTTTCAATTAAATATTTTTAAGTTCATGATACGCAGATTATTGCAAGTTACACAGTACATATGTTAGAGAATCAATGCTCAGTCTTACCTAAGCACAGCAGGTACCCACACTGAGCCTAGCCTGTTGCCCGCCAGCCAAGAAGGAAACAAACACTTGTTTGTTCTTCAGGACTCGAACTCCAACACTTTTGTTGAGGGACAGAAATATGAGTGTCAGGGGAGTGAGAGTACCTCAGCTCCACCTACAAGTTGTGGTGCTGTATCATTTAAGCACTGACCGCCTGACATGTTTAAGGACAGCCTGCAAAGTGAGCACACAAATGCATGGGTCAAAATGCACTGCTGTGCAAATTTCAAATATTACATTTTCAGCTCATCCCCCTTTTCCTGAAACCACACATGAGCATACCAGTATGAGTATAAAGACAGGATATTGGATAGACACATTTATAACTATAACAACTACAAGCCTAATAATAATCACACAGGCGTTGTCTAATAAGTGGTAAATATATAGAAAAAACATCGTTATTTACCATGTGTTTCCATTTGTGTGATAACATGTCGCTCTGCCATCAGACTGGAATACAGCTCTGATTGGTTGATTGGGAGTACTGATGTCGTCATACACAATACAGACCCTTCCATTGTGTTCAGTGACCACAAAAAGCACGGCTAAGAGGCCTGAGGGATAACTGTAACCCAGCAGGTAAGGACAGGAACACTGGCTATAGAGCATATTCAATTCAACTTAAATTTGCTTGAATTCATTAATGCTTAAATTGTGCATTTTTAAATAATGTCTGCATAGTCTCTTTGTCTCCTCAACAAAACTGATCAAATCTGAAAGGATACAAAACCTGAGCAGAGCCGTCAGGGAACATGATAAGAAATTCAGACCCCACCTGTGAATATTGATATAATAAAACCAATGTCCAAAATGTTACTTCACTAAGCAAAAAAAAAAAATCAGTTACTTTATAAATAAAGATTTTTATTCTTATCATAAACTGATAGTGTGGGGTTTGAAAGAGGCGGGGAGATTGCATTATTGCCAACTTGCCTCTACATTCAAGCTTTCTTTTGATCTCTGAACAGAAATCGACCTCTGTGAGGTAGATTTTGACTATCTTTTACTGTCTTATGGCCTTTAATTTCTCTTTTCCCTGCTTTATTAGTTTGCAATCATAAATTGCAGCAGTGAGTCTTTATAAATAATATTGCTTTTTAGCTTGTTTACAATAACAAAAGTCTTGCATTGGAAAGTGTTGTTGGTTGTTATACAAAGTGTGGCCAGAGGGAGCTGACTCTACACTACAGCACTACAGTTCCAGAACACAGACTGGAGTGTGTTTGCCACTCAGGCCACCATGGACTCACACACGGACATTAACTCCTATGCCTCTAAGGTTTTGGACTTTGTAAGTACCAACATTGACAGTGTCACCACCCTCAGACAGATCATAACATTCCCTAATCAGAAGCCATGGATGAACCGTGAGGTCCACCTCCTGCTGAAGGCACGTGACACTGCTTTTAGATCTGGTGACGCTGAGGCCTACAGTGCATCCAGAGCTAACCTGAAGAGCGGCATCAGGGAGGCCAAGCACAGGCACAAGCTAAGGATTGAGGAGCACTTCAGTAACTCCAACCCCCGATGCATGTGGCAAGGCATCCAGGCCATTTTTGACTACAAACCCACCATCAACACCCCACCAACCAACGACATCTCCCTGTTAGATGAGCTCAACAACTTCTATGCACGTTTTGACAGGGAGAACCAGGAGGCAGTACTCCCTGCAGACCACCAACCAATCACACTCTCCCCCACCAACGTGTGTGCTGCACTGAGCAGGACCAATGCACGTAAGGCTGCTGGCCCTGATTACATCCCCGGACGCGTGCTCAAGGCCTGTGCTGGACAACTAACTGGGGTCCTGACTGACCTCTTCAATCTGTCTCTGGCCCAAGCAGTTGTCCCCACATGCTTCAAGACCACGTCCATCGTGCCAGTGCCGAAACATTCAGCTGCAACATGTCACAACAACTTCCGCCCTGTTGCACTCACCCCTACCATCATGAAGTGCTTCGAGAGGCTGGTCCTGGCTCACTTCAAAACCAGCCTACCTCCCACCCTGGACCCTTTCCAGTTCGCCTACTGCCAGAATAGGAGTACTGATGATGCCATCTCCACAGCGCTTCAGTCCGCCCTCTCCCACCTGGACAACAACAACACC
>JAMQGT020003041.1:0-40530 GCA_024447675.2 Pterophyllum scalare | reverse complement strand
CTATGTTATAATTTTAGCTGAACAGAGTTGCGTATTGCTCACCTTCCTTTGCCTTTATGTCACATTTCAAGTGAAAATTTGACTTGGCATGTTTACATAGGATTTCTTCATCTCCCTTTTAAACCCCTATGGGCAAGCTGAAGGTGAGGGGAACTAAGATTATTATCCCCCGTTTCTCTGAGGAGCTTTTCTTTATGCACACCCTCACAGATGTCGACATTTGGTTAGGCGGTGTACATAGAAGCCCCAGATTATCTAGCGCTCCAGGAAGTCTGTTTAGCTAAAGTTAGGAGTGGTTACTTTCCTGCACCTTTTTAATTTGCTCTGGTGTTTTGTAGGCTTGAGACCCCCCCGTGCTTAGTCATACATCTGTGTTAAATAGGGTGCAAGAGAAAAATATTTGTGATTGAATATTTGCTGTCCATTCAACACCGGGTCTTAGTTGTACTGATGTTCACATCAATAGGCTCCACTTGTGCAGATGTAGACCTAGTCACAGGAAGCGTAACAGATGGTGTACTATATGTCATAATGCTATAAAATCCAACAGGAATTGACAATTGAAATCCCACCCCAGAGTTTGCCTCTTTTAGCTTTGGCATAATCTTCTCAGGATTTCAATTGCAAAGTCAAAGAGAATAGTCTAGCACATGGGGACTAGTTATCTGGGGCAAATACGGTCTAAGGTTGACAATGCAAAGGCTATGTTTATGTGCATCACACTTGCTATACTGAATGTTTCCCAGAGTGCAAGAACATCCTCCCCTGAATTCTATTCCTCTTCCCACGTCCCAGTGCTGCCGTGGAAAGTAGGCCAAGTGAGCACCAGGGCGTTGCTTTTTTAAGATGATCAGTTTGTCAGTGTGTTTTTGTGTGTGCTCAGGACGGCTATTCATGTGGCTTGACTCTATAGAACAAAGACCAGCATTATACAATTTGCAGCACTTCCAATAGCAAGGAAAAGGGAGAGGTTGGAAAATAGGGACAGGACAAGTGTGGATGAAACAAAGACAAAATCTGGCTTGTACTCTAATTCATTTACTTCCTCTTTTCCACCTCTTTGTTGCAGCAAAAAGGTCCCTTGCCAGTAACACTCCTCTGCAGGATCATACTGTACTCTAGCTGGCATGGATTATTTTTAGCTATTGCTGTGCAGCTTTCACCTTGACTCCCTCTGTCTTGACATCATAATTAACATTTCTGTTAATAGTAACACAGTTCAATATTAATAATCTGCCCAAAATCAAAATGCATTTGTAGAGTTGCCATCAAATATGCATCTTCTTAATAATGGCAACCCCTAAAGCACACAAAATTAGAAGCACTGATGCAACATGTTGAAAATATATATTTTGATGTAGGTAACTTGAGAATTATTAATCTCTTGTGGGTGAGGTAGTATCACTGTAAGTTGGCAACACCTCCATCCTGGGGTCAACAGGCAAATTAAAGGTCTCTTGAGTACTGAGGAAAAGGCTGCTGCCTGTTTGGTCATGCATGCACAGGCACTCAGAAAAAAAAAAAAGGAACAAGGTTAAAGCTGATGCCTCCTCTTTTGGAGGCCACTTTGCCCGATGCAACATGTGCCCATATCATACTTACTGATGATTTAAAAAAAAGAAATTTTTAAACTGACCTTTAAAGTCAGATTTTTGCACCCACTTTTCTGAGTGCCACAGTCTTTTTGGCAGCAGGGCGTCTATATATTAAGTTAATATGTTCCGATTTAGAGCTGAATAATCAAATTTGCCTCACTTCCATCAGCGCCACTGAGAAATGTGAGTCGGCGTGATAACTTTTTTTTTTTTTTTTAAATAAAGAATTTTAGATAGGCCCACAAAACAGTGATGGACACAATCAAGACCAGGGCTCTGTTAAGAGCGAAGGTATCCTGGGTATTTGGTCATGTGTATTTTGGTCTAAATTTCCAGGGGATATTTTAGATGTTAATAGCCCTGAAGTGGTCTCGGTTTCTTATTTAATTTCTCTCGCCTTCTTTAAATGTAATTCGCCCACAGACTGCGCCGCGAGGCTCTAAACCGCGCAGAAACTCTCTCATCATTTCCACAGCAGAATGGAAATGCAAATTGTGCGCACGGGCAATGCCCTTGACAGAACTCACCACTGCACACAATTAACATGAACACTGACAGAAGTTAGTGACGAAACGTGAGGTCACACCAGCACTGTGTCAAATAATATTTATTTCAGACAAAATAAGCACATCAGAACTATAATAATAATAATAATATAATAATAATAGTAATAATAATAATAATAACAACAAACTTTCTCTCCTTAATCTTTTAGCCCTACAAATGTGAATTATTTTTATTCTACTGTTCAAGATGTTCAGCATTCTTTATCTTTATTTAAATTTATTTTCATTTTTTGAAAATAAATGTTTGTTTGTTTTTAAAAAAATATTTTTTCCTGAAAAAAAAATATTTTATTGCTCGGGGGGCAGCGGGGGAGTCTGTTTAAACCAAACTTGAGATTTTGCTATCTTGTCACCGCTGCTTCATATCGACACCATGATCTCAAGTGTAACCAACGAGGGGCGCTGTCCGTCTATTAGCTCTAACTTGACTTGAACAGCCTTCATGATTGATCTCGTCACTCTTGGCCGTTTGATTTTTTTTTTAAGCTTCAATAATTAAATAAAATCGTGCAAACTCTATTTTAATGCGTGGTATCGAATTTCAGATGTGCATTTATTAGGCCTATAACTTCTAACAGCTAAAGTTTGCAGTGTGGCTTTTTAATGTGATGCGGAATCAAGCTGTTTGGTAGTTTAATTAAAAGAAAAAAAAACAATTTTAAGTGATGTGTATTTTTTTCTCCCGACTTATGAGAAAATTGTCAATGCAGAAGCATCATCTGGAGTTAATCTGTTCTAATGCAGCTACATGTGACAGAAAATTTAAACAAAGGCTGTAGGCTGCAGCTCCCTAAATTAGTTTTCTTTGCGCGGTAACTTAAATTTCAAGTTCAAATATTTTCACAAAATATTGTAGCTCTAAACAATGGAATAGACGATGCTGTAAACAGAAAGTGGGCTGATTGCCTATTTGTTCCATATGGAATTTGGAATAATGCCTAACTGTGGGCGTACTTGATAAATATTTAATCGAAAAAAGATCACTTTAAAACAACCTCTGAGATAAAGCCGTGAGCGAAGATGCTTGGTGGGTGCTAATAAGATTTCCTTCTCTTCGCCTTTTACCAATCAATCCATTAGGAAACAATGCAGGTGAGCATAATGAAAGTGTTGTCCCAATAAAGTGCATCGATGGACAGCTGGGCAGCGGCCGGCTGATTGACTTTGTCTTGACATCTGGGAGGCCCGCTGGCCTCTGGCACGCGTATAGGCTGATGTCGCCATTTACATGCAAATTTAAGGAGATCATGAGGGCCTCGCCCCGTAAATTCACACAAAAAAAGAAGACGTCACCCTCAATACGGAGGAAGCTCGTCCCGTCGAGACGGGAGGTCTTCTAAGTCACCCTCTACATTTTTATTGGAAACCACGCGTCCCGAGGAGTTTGGTTTTATATCAGTGGTCAGGCCCAAATCTTTGGGGGTTCGCTCATTGTGATCACTGAATAGAAAGAATGAGATAACAGGCCCCCGTGTTATCAGCCGGTCATTTAAACGAGCATTCAGGCTGGCTTAATGCGGCCAAGATGAAATAGTTTGCACTTGTTTCCCCTTCACTGTCAGCCATCACTTACCTCCAGCATGCTGTTGAGAAACTGGATTTTTTTTTTTTGGGTGGGGGGAGGGGTGGGATGGGGTGGAGGGGTTGAGTAATAAAAAAATGTGACTAAGATGGTCTAATTCCAAAGTTTTCATGCATGCAGCCACTAAAACAAACGGGGATCAACATTTCTTTTATTTTGATGCTAACATTTCACCTAATGATGGAGAGCGCATTTTCCACGGTGTAAGCCCACCACGCAGATGATCCCACAGAATGAGCTGAGACGGATTCAGGCTCCGCGCCTCAGTGTGTGGAGCAGCTGACTCCCTCTCTCCACGTCCAGATGGCTCCTGCACACAGATTTGCATTCATTTTCCTTTAATATCTTCTGAAATAGCGGGGCAGCTGCATTTGTTGTCAAATACGGTTTAAAACTCCCTTTCAGGACAGCATCGTTACCTACGTGACGGGTGTGGAGATCCATTTTCCCTCTCCAGTCAACAGTATCAGATCTAAGAGGATTTGTCTCAAAGTCTCCTAATTTGATAATCAGATTTAAATCGCCTTGGTGCGTGTAATCAGGGGTTAAGTTCTAATAAGCGACTAGAAACTGTGCAAAAAAGCATAGTGAGTTCTGTGCAAAAAAGATATTTGCAATCTCGGTAGAACAGACAAAACATTTGCAGCACGCGTCTCGGTTTGTTTCATCTAAGGGAAAAATACAATTAACAAAGAGCTCTACTCTGACTTCATCCTCATATCTTTTTCACAAATTGAAACTTGGACTTCTCTTAAATAATAAAAAGTTTTTTTTTGTTTTTTGTTTTTTTTTTTAAATCTACAACCTCGTTTTGTGACTGGGCAATTTGGCAATAGATTGTGTAGAGGTGAAAGCAACAGCTTATAATTCACTTATCTTTGGCAGCAGCTATTAACCCTCTGCACCAGCTAGATAGATTGCTCAGGATATAGCACACATCTCTCTTCCTCGCACCCTCCCCTCTCTCCTTCCATCCTCTCCCCCTTTTCACCACTAATGAACCGAATTGCTTGCTTGTCCCTCTCGGACAGAGTCGGACATGTAGGCAGTTGGCTCTTTAAAAATGATTAAGATGTTTCTGATTATTAGGTACATGGCGTGCATGAAATGAGGAAGACACAGAACCATGGATTTCCTGAAGTTTGTTTAATGTCATGAGACACCGACTCTGATTTTTAATCCATAAAGAGGTCAGAAAACCTGACTTTATCTGCAGTAAATGGCACCGCGATGTGACTGATTTGTTTTGACATTAATAGCATAGATGCTGAAAAACTAGGTCTGATTTCCAAACTTTGTTCCTTTTTTCTTTTATTTCAAGCGCAATAATGAAAGAAATTCTGTCTGAGTGCCACAGCAAAACAAATGAGTCAAATACCTGTTGTTAAAAATTATCAATGAAAACTTAATTTAAATTAATATATTTATAATCATGTATGATTCTCTTATTTCCGCATTATATTAATTACACCCTAATTACAATAAAAATAACCCACACCACGCGGTTAAAATGCAAAATAGAATATATATCAATTTTATGAAGAAACATAATCTGCCCTTATTGAAACATGATTTATAGCCTCTAATCTCACAGCTATTGAGATGCTTTCGATACATCAGTGAACAAACAATCTCATCAAGTCAATTTGTAATGATGTTAACAAATTTAATCGAATAAATATATCAAGTGCTATTAATTTTAATCCAGCATAATAAAACTAATCACGGAAATTGCAATCGGTAGGCCAGCTAAAAATAATAAGCAATGAATTCCGAGTTATTGTTATGTATTATTATTATTTTTATTACTTTTTCCTCCTCATTATGTGTGATGGTTACACCCGGTTGAATTTTCCATATCATTAAAAAAATCAAACTCACCACATATAGGGCCTAAGCAAGAGGAAAAGTGGAGCGAATGAGTGTTCTCAAGCTGCTGCACTATAGGGCTGTACCCGTACAGTGGAGCGCCACTGCCTGACAGGAACCGTCAGAGCTCCATATATGGTCAAAACCACGCCCCTTCAGCGTCATATTCTGACAGCGCCTCTCCCGTGGGTTTAGAGTTTTGGCTCCCGGGAAAGATTTCAGTCCTCGGGGAAAGAGGGCTTAGTTTTGCATGTTCCCATCCATCCTGCACGACGCGAAAGGGCCCCTTATCCACCTCTCCTGTGTACTAGGAACACCTCCACTGGTGATCAGCCTTTGCCTGTGTTTGTCTTGTGGAGAAGCAGCAGCACCTTTTCAGGAGTGGGTTTTTTATTCAACAAGAAGTCCTGAAGGTTTTGGATGCGGTGCTTCAGGGATGTGGGCACTTTGAGAGCAGCATCACCCACAAACACAAACAACTGCCATCGATTTTTCTGTGAATAGCACAAAAAAAGAAAAAGAGAAAAAAAAAGAAAAAAAAACAGAGGAACAATAGCAACACAAAAAAATCTTGTCTATTGAACAATTCACTTTTCCAGTCTGTGGATACCGCTCTAACTAAGTACAGCACTTTGAGAATTGTTCACATCGGACGGACTGAAGAGGGAGGCAAGACCTGTGGACCGGGTTTTCCCTCGCAAGTCTGAATCGGCTCTCGCTACTTATCCCGTGAAAAAAAAAACAACCCTGAAGGATAACACGCTTGGACGTTTATTTGCCTAATTTCGCAGGAGGCTCTTTTTCACGCAAATTGTCCTAAATGTTTGGGATTCAGGAAACTATACCGCGGGGTGGGACGACGATGAAGGAGGAACCGCTGGGTGGACTGAACTCGGTCCGCTCCTGGATGCACACAGCTGGGGTGGTGGATGCAAACACAGCCGCCCAAAGGTACGCATGCCAAAAGCATCTGATTTTTCTCACGCATTCCCTCCTCATCATATCGACCCCTCAATCCCCTGAATACTCTGTATCAATTACGGTCTCCCAATAAATGCCCCCCCTTCGGCTTTCCCTTCTTTCATTACATCAGATTACCCATTATTGTGACAAATCAAGAAATCTCCCCCGTACTCAAGCGTGCTTCTGCATCTCCAATGTTTCCATCAGCTTCTCCATCATCTAGTATCCCCGGTGTCCGGTGCTTAACCGAGATGGTCTCTTGTTTTCTCCCCGCAGCGGTGTCGGCTTGGCACGGGCACATTATGAAAAGCAGCCCCCTTCCAACCTCAGAAAATCCAATTTTTTCCATTTCGTCCTGGCGCTGTATGACAGACAGGGTCAGCCCGTGGAGATCGAAAGGACAGCTTTTGTGGACTTTGTGGAGAAAGAAAAAGTAAGCGGTGTATTTTAGAAATACATGCACCCTGTACATAATCAGCACATGTATCGAAATTATGTACTCTGAAATGGCAATAGGTTACTAAGGGGAAGTCACGTGTAATATTGATTCTTAAAAAACAAACAACTCAATTCCTTGATGACAGAGGGTCGTTTTAGCAACTAAAGCCGTTTCTCTTCTTTAGCACAGAAACTCTAAATAATTTTAAACGCACAGACAAGTGGTGGTGGTGATGGGCAGTTGTTTTGCTGATTGCTGATTTTCACAAACTGTTGTTTTCTGCAGGAACCAACCAGTGAAAAAACTAACAATGGGATACATTACAAACTACAGTTATTGTACAGCAACGGTGAGTGAAACTGTCTTTAATATTTTGCAAATATCTGCAAATATATCACTGAGTTTGTCAGTGTGCGTAAAACCACACACAATAAACCACAAGCAATAATAATAATAATAATAATAATAATAATAATAATAATAATAATAATAATAATAATAATAATAATAATAATAACAATAATTTTCAATTTATATTCACTGTGTGACCTTTTGGATTTTTATGACAAGTTAAACTTTTTTTTTTTTGAGGGGTTTCTTTAAAAAAATCATTACCCACAATTCCTCAAAATTCACAAGTGGTCCTGTTTTTCTCTCCCCAGGCGTCAGAACAGAACAGGATCTTTACATACGGTTAATCGATTCCATGACGAAGCAGGTAAGCTGCTGCTGTTACACTTGTTTCTGGGCACAGTGCAACCTTGCTTCACACCCACGGTTCACAAGTGAATAAAAAAAAAACCCTCAAAAAAACAGCAAAGCAAAACAAACTAAAAACTTAACATGCCGTGCAAATTGTCACCCCTGAGATCCATACACACAACTCTCGGTTTTCTGAAAAATCTGCTCTGAAAATGCAGCTGTAGCACAAAATAAAATCAAATTACCGGTGTAATCAGAAGAGACAGCTTCCATTTTAACTGTTTACGTTTGACCATATCATATTGCAAGACCCTAAAGTCAATTTCACTTCGCCAGAGTTGGTCTTTTTTTTTTTTTTTTTTTGCAGGCTCAGTTTGTCCACTATTAAAATTTAAACACTACCTCTGCTCCATGTGATCTGATTTGACTTTTCCCGCATAAAGCCATAAGTGACACTCTAAACATATATATATATATATATATTTTTTTTAATTTTTTAATTGCATCAAGCGTTGTATTTATGAAAATAGATGAAAATAGGTATAATTTTTTTTCTGCTAAGGTGAAAACACGTGAATGACTTTTATAGCGTAAAACCAAAAAAAAAAAAAGATTGTGGGCATTTTAGCCCAACGTAAAGATTAGCAAACTTAATTATAATTAGGGAAATAAAATGAAACTTCCCGGCTTCATCTCTCCATCTCATGTTTTACTATTAAACAGAGGATTTAGCTAGAGCCTCCTGAATAGAGCCGTGAAGCCTGGACCACTGGTCACAGACAACATTCCTGTGCGAATGATCCGAGTCAATGACGCAGAACAAGCAATTTATGGATTTCTGTTTCTACAGCTGCAAATAGCCACATAAATCAAACCAATATAGATAATCGCCCGGTTCCCCGAAAAACAAGAAGAGAGAGGGGACACACACACACACACACACGCAAACACACACACACGCACACGCACACACCAGGTCAAGTAGGACAGCTTTTAGAAGCAGAGAGAGAGAGTGATGCGACCTGGTTCAGATTTGTCACTTTTTCAAAGTCATTCTCTCCTGTTGGCATAAAGAGAGTCAGGCCTGGGAAAATGGAATTTATTATGGGCAACAACACCTAAAATATAAATATAAACTATCAGGGTTATTTATTATATTTTTTTTGTTATTATGTCCAAGATTTTCTTTATAATGTGTTGCTTTGCTTGCATTTACACTCGGTGCCGGTTCAGTGTACGAGGGAGTAAAGTGTCTATCCTTAGAAATGGTAGAAGGAGGGAGGGATCGAGGGAGGGAGAGAAGAGCGGCAGAACTGATAGCTCCACGCCATCTGTTTCAGCCAATGCTCAAAAATTACTCAACCGTACCGCCAGACACCGCTTTTTATCCACAGAAAGATCATTGTTAGCGGCTCAAAATAAACAACAGATTGCCCATTAACACTTTCCCCCAAATATCCCCAGATTATAAGCATATTGATGACACTTCTATTGGATCTCTCCTTATGAAAATCCCTCTGTCTCTCCTTCTCTCTCCTCCTGTCTGTCTCTGCCACATATTATCCAGATTAATAAAAATACAGTTTATGATGATTATTAATTATATGCATTGCTACTTTTATTTTAATAATTTTTTTTTTTACTAGTGCTGCCACTGAAATGTAGTTGCTGTTGATATTAGTTTATTTTTTTAATGGTAAAATTTATTCATATAATTAAAGTTTATACGAATCACTATAATTTATAACACAGGGGAATGCTGGGATTATTTTAACCATATTTCCTACTCAATATTTGCTATCATCTGTTATAATGTGCTGCTCTAACATCATGTTTATTCATGCCCTGATTTATTTTATTAAACAGTTGACATGCCAGTCTAATTATTTGCGAGTTCATGAAAACTGATATCTGTTTAAAAGACGACTGTGTTTTCACTTTATTTCCATCTCATTTTGTTTCAAAGGCCATAGTTTATGAGGGTCAAGACAAGAATCCAGAAATGTGCAGAGTTCTTCTTACTCATGAAATTATGTGCAGGTAAGCGTTATTTTCTGCTCTGTCCATTTTGCAGATACAAGCAAAAAGTAATTCCCTCCCCTTCAATAAGTTTTGACACTCATGATGTGATGCAGCGAGCCAAACTGTCCTGTGGTCCTTCAGCAGCCACAGAGCGAGAAAGAGCTGCTGTCATTTCTAACTTTGATATGATGTGATTCAACTTTGATATGAATATGACAGTGAAAATGAACCGTCTTTTCCAGTGAAGGGGAGCTGAATGTGTGGTAAACACTCAGTGACAAAGTACAAAGTTATGCTTTTTTTTTTTTTTTAAATCATTTAGTTCATTTTTTTTATATTTTGAGAATTATATATCAGCATGCCAGGGACAATGTGTTTTCTGCTATGCATAAATGCTGCATGTTATGTATGTATTTTTTATTTATTTTTGTAGAACAGAGTCAATTCTCGGTTGATCCCACCTGTCAACAATGATCAGCAAGCCTTTTAGTGTCATTTAACCACATAAATCTCAACCGCTCATATTGCGCTGCTATTCAGCGGTGTCATTGATACTAAAAGGAAAAACGCCTTTTGTTGTTATTGTTGAGCTCAGCATGAGCTTTGTGAACATTGAATTCGGATACTGTCGGTTAACCTCTCCTTTGTTGCACCGGTGCATTGTTCAAGTTACTGGTTGAGAGCAAGTGCAGCATGAGAGCTGAGAATGATTTGTCTTTTTCCATGCATAAACTCATCACTCATGCTCAATTTATACATGCATCCATCACTTATTTGTGACACATTGAATATGGTCGAGCTACAGAGGTAATAAATATATAAATATATACATATATATATATATATTTGTTTTTTCCAAGAGGAAGTGCATTTTGCTACTGAATAAACCAACTACTAGAACTGCTGCCTAATATCACATAATGAGAATATTCTTTTGATTTATTATCTGATTAAATCATATTTTTTAGGCTTGTAAAAAACTAGTTTTTGAAATATATATTTTTTTCTCAGTACTTTGCTGCTATAAAACACATTTTTATTAGTGCTTCTAGAAAGTCATGTAAATCAGTGATATTTAAATAGCATGTTCTTGACTGACAGTAGCTTTGCACAAAATCTTTGTTTTTCCTTCCTGCACCATATGGCATAAATCAATCTTATTCACATATGTTTATATGTTTTCATTTCAAATGGAAGCTGGGATGATGTATTTGTTTATTTTTGCTGTTTTGATTTCAGTCCCAATCAAAGAAGTGAAAGGCAGCTAGCTATAGGCTTAGGGAGGAGATGGTTGAAACATGTGGTGGAAGATAGATTAGTGCTTTTGAGGCCATAATTGATAAATGCCCCGCAGAAATATTGGTTGAGGGTGGCACCTTGCATCTCCCTCAGAAATAGCAGCTTGGCAATTAGAGGTAAACAAAAGCTGAAGCTGTGAAAAGTGACTCCCCTGCCTCCTGGCCCAATCCCCACTCCCCTCCCCTCCAACACTAAGCCAAACAACACAACATGTTGTTTTCACCATTTTTATCAGCCATCAGCATCAATGGAACGATAGATTGAGTTAAGGAAATCTCATGGTAATTTTTACCCCTATATCAAAACCACTCAGATACATGCATGGATTTTTTTTTGCATTATTTATTTATTATTATTTATTTAGCAAAGTATTGCTTGTCCTGAAATACACTTTTCTGTTTTTGTAGCCGATGCTGTGACAAGAAAAGCTGTGGAAACAGGAACGAGACTCCCTCAGACCCAGTGATCATTGACAGGTAGGCTGTGTGCAGCTTCTTCTTTTTTTTCTGTTAGTGAACAGGGAATGAGTAAGTGAATGAGTGAGTGTCAGACTGACTAAATGCATGAGTGACTGAGTGGATGAGCAGGCACATGGATGAGCTAGTGAACAAATTAGTCCCCTCCCGCTGTACCAGACGGCCCAGTTGGGCTGACTTGCATCTTATAGCCCACAGTGTGGGAACTGTGGGTGACTCTGTGTGAGTGTCTGAGGTGCGTCTTTCCCAAGTACCTGTGCACTGAGGGGCGGTCACCACCTGGATAGGGTTTGTTCAATCACAGGTGGTTCAATCACTAGAGGATCATGCTGGGAATACACCTAATTAGCTTAGGCAACTTCACATTTATTTGGCTGGCTTCCTTTCTTTGTTTATGACAGTGATGCTTACACTGTCAATAGTTGTTTTTCATTGACTGTTTCCTTCGCTCAAGTTAGCTGTGAGCTAGATGCCATTAAAGCTTTGTTTTAGGAGGGATAAACATTTTATGTTTGCTGTTTTGTTCTGCACCTTCAGGCTAGTTATCTGCCACTTTTATATTACCTTCATCACTTTCTAAAGTGGGAGAATAAATGGCCTTCTTCCAGGTGTTGACATTTTCCCTCACACTGTGAAACTATAGGTCTTGGTCAATGTGAATATGTTTAGGTTGGCTGATGAGTGTGTGTGTGTGTGTGTGTGTGTGTGTGTGTGTATGTGTGTTTATGTGTGTTTGGTGGATATAGAAGTGAGGTAGGGGGTGTAGTTTGAGCGTCGATCTCAATGTAACTCTCACCACGTAGTAGGGAGAGACAGCAATGCTAATGTTTGACTAGCTGGAATCACTGTTTGCTTAGTGGAGAATGCCTGGTATCTGACAGAGGGGACAACTCTCTTATTAGTAATCAAATAGGGCTGAGCAGTTGTTGCTGCCACTCCACTCCAGCGGCTTCTCATGCATCAGGAAGTAGGAGCTGGCTGCCCTGGGAGCCTGGATGGATTACCAGAGCTACTGCTGTCTGAAGTCAAGCTCACAAAGACACACATGTAGATAAACGCAGATGCACACTCAGACAAGGACACAAACGCAGACAGACACCCACACACACGCATGCACATCCTCAAACACACGCGTGCTGCTTGCATGTTGTTCATGCTGCTGCTGTGACTGAACGTTTGCATTCTTTCTCAATGCATGTCCAAGAAAACTACTGAGGTTTCTTTCTTCTTCTTTTTTTCCCTCTTTTTTAGGGCATTGTAAGAGTATAGCTTTTTTTTTTTTCTTTTTTTTTTGCTGGATCGCAAGGATTTCTTAATTCATTAGTCAGGTGCATTTGTTGGTTACAATAGTGACAGTGATAGTGCAAACATTAACATATAACTTGAGACGTCTACTTCTCCTGATTTCCGCTGCTTTCATGTTTGCTTTGTGCTGCTCTGCTGCCTTTTACTGTTTAGAGTTTCGCACACCATTGTTCTTCAATCTGCGGGACAAAACATGTAACTTAAGTACAATAAGCAAAATGAATGCATGGAGAATTGAAGTCAAGAAGAGGGGTGGGAAAAAAAAGAACAGGGAAAAAAGAAGCGGATGGATATTGTAAGCTCAACTGGCTCAGGGAGGGCTCGGATTTTCATTGTGACGAGTCTGAATAGGAGTAGAGTATCCCTTTCCTTGCACAATGAGCAGCTCTGTTGAAACACAAAAGCATATGTTCCTCATTAGACCCTCCCATTGTCTCCATGTCGTAACTATGAGCCCGTCAGCTCACCCTAACAGACCCACACAGGTTCCCAGTGACTGAAGGAGGCTCGCAGAGAGGGGTGCTTGTGAAAGGTTGCAGGGTTTAGTAAGAGTTACGGACATGGCCAGAGCACACTGTAGGCTTTCTATGTAAGATTATTTACTGCAATTACTTGACTTTTCCTGCTGTGCATATGGGTAAGCTTTTCTGTTAAAGCGTCCATGTTTTACAGCCATTTCTGTTACATCTGTCATTTTCTCATGCACATCATTACAGGCACCTGTGCTGCGGTCGCTGCTGGCAGAAACTGATTATTTCCAATTGAGTAGAACATAGTTGAGTGACATAAACCTAGAGGAGAGGTTTGATTGTTGAATCAGGCACGTCTCATCTGTCTACAATTACAGTATGAAAACCAGCTAGCACTGCCACATTTCCCAGAGAAACAGTAGCATGGCCGAACCTTAAGAAACAGATTTGGAGTGAATCATTGATGGCGTTCATTCTCTGTAACATTTTCCCAGATGGTAAGAGGGGAAAGCGCACACAGCTAGCTGGCATCTAGCAAGACATTAACTGGCATTCCCATGGATCTGGCATATCTAACGGAGTTTGGGAAACTTATCATTCCAAATGTGTCCTATTTTCCTGCGGTCAAGCCAGACATCTGTTTACCCTATTTTCTCTCGGAGTTTTGATACAGATTTTCACTCAGATTTTTGAAGAGGAAGGATTCTCTTTAAAAAAAAAAAAAGTTGGTTAGATATAGGCCCAACAGCTGTCACAAAGTTTCAGCACTGCTTGGTCTTTAAATATTTCAGCACTTACATTTGATGCCCTTGCATAATTCATATTCATTTTTGGATGAAGAAAGGCCCTATTTTTGCTGCATTTGGGTGGGTTTATATGTGCTACTAAAGTTTCAGTGTCTTTTGAAAAAGTCAGTGCATATTTTGCTCTACAAAAAATAAAGTCGATTCTCAGTTAAGAGAACGGGCACGCTTTGCCCTTTCCTCTGACATCAAATCAGAAACTAAAAAGTAGAAAAAAAAAAAGTCAGTCAGTCAGTGCTTGTTAAATAAAAGTAACAGCCACTAATTGTAGCATTGTTGCTATGATCACATAACTGTACACCCCGCTATCTCCTATTTATAAATCCAGCACCGCTACAGTTGTCACATTTATAAGTTAATGGTCCTTTAAAGTAAGTGGGAGTGTAGGTTGATTTAGCTGGTAATTTAAGTCTTTAGAAATATAGTGATGAGGCACCCAATATCTGATTAGATGGTTTTCCCATTTACAGTACACGTATAGCCAAACATAACTCAATTCACGGTGACTCCTCTGGTTGGGTATCTGCCTTCACTCTCTTGCATATTGACTTTGTCCTCTCTTGTGTGAAAGATTAGATACATTGTTCCGGCTTACACATGGATTTTGTAATAAGACAGCACATGTTGTTGAAAGAGGAGAGAAAATGACTCATTCTGCCTGTCAGGGTTCAAAGGTCACATTTTATACGGGGAAGCTCGAGCAATTTATGCAAGTGCAACTGAAACAGACAGACAGCAAATGCGTTAACAGTGTGCTGTAGCCATATATGAATTTGTTTTTTTTTTTAAAGGTGTGTTCTTACATCCTGTGTCGGTTTACGCTGCCATTCGCGAATAGATTCTGGACCATATCTAAACATGTCAGCTCCATTTATTCCAGCGGCTACGGCCCTCCCTTTCACTTCCTGTCACAAAGGTCAAAGAGCACTGACCTTTGGAGTGCAGCCCAGCCACTGAATAATTCATGACATTGACTTGTTTTTTCCCCTTATTTTTTCCCCTTGTCTCTTTTTTTTTGGTCAGCACACATGGTTGTGCTGTGGGAGGCTTTTATTCATTTAGCTCATTTATAAAGGCCTCACCGCACCTGTTCGTGTGTTAATGCAATTAAATTTTGGCCTAATGTAGATTTTGCTTAGCTTTCTGTTATGTCCCTCATTAGTGAGCCTGTATTTTCTAAATGACTTTGCGTTATCGTTCATTTGTGGAACACCTACGAGGTCATTTCCCAGAGTGCACTTGACTTGTTGTCAAGTTGTTTACCAGAAACAAAAGACCGCAGCCTTAGAACGTCTCACATGTGGTTCCCTCGGCCTTCTAAGAAACAAATCGGAAAATTTGTGCGCTCCCATCTGGTTTGTGCAAAACCGTGATTACCTCCAAAAGCTGAACAAATGCCAGTATTTATAAGGTCAGCCCTTTATGTGGAAATGTGATGTAAATGAGAATCAGCGAAAGGGGACATTAAACAAAATTAAATTCATTGTCTCCTTTAATGTCATTTACATTTTTGGCTAAGCCCTGGACTGTCAAAGAGGATTTCTAAAACCATTTTAATTGCACATCAGCATTGGAAAAGAGGGTGTGTTTTCACTGAGCGGCTGACTTGATAACCTGCAAAGAGAAGTCTGTTTATGAAGTGCCTAAATGACATGTTTTCACTGCATCTGCAGAGGGGCAATTAAGATGGCACTCGGTAGGTAGTGTTAATCTAACACCATCCCACCATCCATAATGAAAATGATGCAGTGGATAGGGTCACTGTTGTTTTGATTTAGAGTTGATTGCTGCAGGTGTTATTTTTTCTTTAACATTATACCACTGAGCTGTGGGATCTTTAGGTTTTACAGTGAGTCATTTAAAGCTGTTAACATGTATAGGAAATGCTCTGTTATTATATTTACACACGCATGCAAACACCTGCAAATGTCTTATTATTTGTGGCTTAATAATATATCCATCTTGCTGTTGGATTTATGGCTGTGTTTGGTGTAATTCATGTGACAGATGTGAGTTTTTCACGCCCATTGAGAAATGGGAGAATAAACTGGCCACCCTTGCCTAAGTCGACGTGATGTTTGAGTGAAGCCTGTCTCCTCCCGAGCCAGAGTAGGAAGAGCAGGAAGTGTTGAGAGTGAAAGCTGTACTTGGCAGCTCTCCTTTGGCTTGCACTTGCCGAGAAATGAAACCCAGACCCTCTCTGCAGCCCCAGAGCCAGAACCTCCTTCCCAGTGCTCCAACATCCAGGATTGGGTAATACTGTTCACTAAGCAAAACATTACCTCAAATTATTCTCGCCCTGTTTTCTATTCCCTCCTCCCTCATGTCGGTTTTATCGCAGTTTGTAAATGTCAAGACACGTACAAAGACGCACAGTATAAATGATATTTTCCAAATTATGCTCACATGTTTGGGTTCACATGAGTGGCGGCTGAATGTAACGTGGTGCCTGACGTTCCCGAGGGAGACCCACCTCACTAGGGTAGGATTCCCCAGTGGCATCAGCTAATGGCAAGACTTGACAACAGCAGAGAAGCCGGGGGTGTTGTGTTTTACTAGCGCTGAGCAGGGGTGATGACTTTAACATGTGTGCAGAGAAAGACGGAGATGTTTGTGTGGCGTGTGTGTGCATGTGTTTTGTGTGCGTACCTGTGTCTGTGAATGAGTGTGCACACACTCGCATGTGTATGTGTGTGTGTTACGACACGTGTGTGTGTGCTGTGCTAAAGAGAGAGGTGTGCAGTACGAAAGTGGCGCGGGCCAACAGAGCGACGGATTCGGCTCCAGCTTGACGGCAGTGAAAGACGAAACATGGTTCCACATGTGTTGAGAAAGAGCAGTCCATCTGTCCATTGAGACAACCCCTCCCCCCACCCCCACCCCGCCACCCCCTTCTCTTTCCCTCTTTCCTTCTCTTCCTCTCTCCTTCGCTTGCTGCCCACCCCCCACCCCTTCCACTCTTTTTACTCCCCTGGTTCACTGCTGACAGAAACAAGGCCAGAGCTGGGGTGATGGGATGAATGCTGGGCCAAGAGCAACACTGGACCTTGTATACACACAGTTCTGCACACACACACACACACACACACACACACACACACACACACACAAGCTGAAGAGGAGTAAGAAAAGGTTATCAAAGATTTTTTATTTATTTATTATTTTTGGTGTATGTTTTTATACGTTGCTAAAGTTTGCCATCTTTAGTTGCGTACACGACTCGGTTTAATGTGGTTTTCTGCCCAGCTGCGGAGCAATGATTTATTTTGATATTATGAACTAAAACACTATCGAGATTTATTCACTTTTCCCTGACACAGTGCTGCAATGAGCCACCGTGGTGAAAATCTTACATTATTGAAATTAAATCTGAGGTAAATAAAACATGCCACTCTTTCTCAAATATTTAGCAGCTCTCCTTTATAATTAAACTTTGTAGCTGTTATGATGATGTTGTTTGGTTCCTTAAAGCATTAATGACGCAAGATCTTTGTCGAGCAGCTCCCGATTCTGTGAATCACATTTAGGTCGCTGGGACCTATGTTTTTTCTTTTTCTTTTTTTTCCTTTTTGCTATTTTTTCAGTTAAAAAAGGGTCTCCTTTCTTTCTCTTGGCATATTCTTACTCCCATTCAATCCTTATTAGGTTTCCCCTAATTGTCAAACAAACTGTTGGGTCAACCTCAGTCGTATCTGGCCGTAAAACAGCACATTAGGCCCTGGTGAGGGATATATGTGGTATTTCATCGGAGACGGAGTAATGCTGGGGTTTTATGGTTAAGTACCAGTTCACGCCCACGCCATTTGTTTCGCATTAGAGTGGAGGTTTTGTAAATCAGATCAATATGTTCGCTGAGATGTGATTCCATGTTGGGATCTCCCGAGTCGTTCTTTCCTCAAGTATTTTTCTTATGGGACTGGTTGTCGATGCACACTCCTCCGCTCCCTCCCTCCCTGCCCATCCTTCCTTTTTTTTTTTTTTCTTTCCCCCTACCTCTGTCAGTCCCTCCCTCCACCACCACTGCAATCTTTTTCCATTTTCTGAATGTAGCAATTTGTAGTGTGACACAGGCTAGATTAGGATGGGAAGCAGTCTGAAGATTTCATCGGACATGGTCCTGCTCCTGCTGGTGTGAGGTCACAGGACAAAGATGGGGGAATTCAGGGATAGGGTCATCAGTTACCTCGGGGAAACGAGCTGGTCTGCTGGCTGCTCTGTTGGCCCCAGGGGTGCCTGGGATGTATCGGAGGAGAAGCCCCAGAGAAAGAACCCTGAACCAGTGTCATTTATTAAAAGTGACAAGTTATTTCTAACTATAGCTCTGTTTTTATTGTTTTACAATGCTGTCATTTGGAACAGTGCCCCTCTGTTCGCGAATCACAAACAAGTGATGAATGAAGCAGGTGACCAACTTTTTTAACATATACACATACTCGATGCTCCTCAGCAACACATGTGTTGCTGTTAAATTATATTTTGTATCTCATTTCTGCGTTAAATTAAACAAATGTGCAGGTTTAACAAAGATCGACCCTGTGATAAGTGTAATAAAAACATTTCACCATGCACCAGATTTTTCTCCAGGACATTTGTTCAGTAAATTAATAACAGCTTACAGTATGAATCTCAGCTTGACCTCTGCATAATCAGTACCAGGAGTTCTACAGAACATGACCACATTGTGGTGTATGTGTGCGCAGAGTGGAGATATTCAGCTTTTACTGTCTCAGTTGTTTTTCTATTCTGGGTTTTCTTTATAAAAATAATAAAATTCACACTAGTAATGGCATATTTTTTCAGTGTTTGACCAAAGCTCTTCATTGAGGGTCACTGAGGTACTCTGCTCCCCATCTTTTTTTTACTGCCTGCCCCAACTGCGTTAATGATATATGACAGAAATTTCCTTGTGCTGGTTCAGTGGCAAGAAAGGTCCTGGCTAGTCTATATCAATCCATCTGACTTATGTTCCCATGTCTTGAATTACCGCTTGATGGAAACCTGCTGTGGGCTTCTCTTGCCAATTGAAATCAGATCTCCTCCACAGCCTGGTGTGATATTGATCCATATTCAACACCCAGGCTGCAGATCGATCAGTATTGATTTACAATAAAAAACACTCCTCTGCTTGTTCAGCACTGCGATCGATACTTTAAAGTAAAGGGGGGAAAAAATTTAAAAAGAAGAAAAACAGGGCTGTGCTTTCTACCATGCAGCAGCCAACTGGAATATATAAAAAAAAATATGAAGCAATGTTTTATTTCATTATAGGAGTATGAGTTTAAGTGACCAAACCTTGACCACACGAGCAACCAGCAGCCACGTCTGCAGTGAACAATGATCCTCTCCTGCCATGCGAGACAAACCAATAAAAATGGTTTAACAGGATGACACTTCTATAAGGACTCATTTATTGAAGGAGGTGTGTCTGTTTCTGAATTAGTGGCACATCTGCACTGCAGTGGGGAGTGCTAAAACTGTCATATCAAATCTTTCAGAAAATTGAAATGGAATGCTAAAAGTGCTGGATCGCTTGAGCTTGATTTCAGCATGTTAACACGATGACATGATTTCCTGCGGTTTGATATTAATTCATGTATCATTCCCTATCCCACCCGCACACACATGCTGGGCCCCTGCCTTCCACACGGTCATCATTAGGACCCAATACAACACCGAACACACTGGAACAGACTAAGACGACCTATTGAGCTCCATCCAGATCCACTTTCCTCCCTGTCACATCTTAGTCCTAATCTCTCGGACTTCCTCTTCTCTGCCAAATAACTGTTCCCATCCAGCAGGTCCCAGCTTTGGCCTGGGCTGCCAACATCTGAAAGTTATTATCCCCAATCTCTGACATCCAGGAGTTTACAGTTATATAATGATGGGGAAAACCACATGTCCCCAGAGGCAGAGAACATTTTTGAGATGCCTCCCCATCTGTTTTGGGGGAGCTGCCCATTTTGGGCCAAACTCAGAATGGCAGGCAGGCAGATATTTTTTGTAATCTTTTATTTTCGACCACTGGAACAGGCCAGTCTGGGAGTCATTATATGGGGTGATAAAGCAAATCCAATTGGGTCAGGTTCCCCTCCACACAGTGCTGGTGGCACCAGCTCTCCCTGCCTCACTGCTCGTCTGACTGTGTAAGTGGTGGTTGTTTGTTTGTCCTAGAGAGGCTGGGCTGGGGACTAATGCAAGCCCCGGGGCCAGCCAGGTCGGAGGCGACGGTAAACCCGAGCTGCCTGGTGTAGCAGTGCTCCCTCACTGCTGGCTCGGCGTTGTTTGGACTGCAGCTCCGGTTTGCTTTCTTAGAGGGAAACTGAGCCTCCGTAATCACTGAACCTTTCGCTCGGGTGGGGAGTGTAGCTGAGACCAGAGGGAGTGATGACATAGGTCCGCGGAGGCCCAGCCTGGTCCACCCCTGCTGCTCTTAGCATATTTATTTTCTCTTCTCATCGTATGGTTTAAGTCACACATATTATGTTCAGACCTTATGCACGTGCATAGGCACTCAGATGGGATGAGGTGCATGGCGTAAAGCTGTAGGCTTTGTTTTTACTAATAATGCCAGGGATTAGTGACTTGCTGACCTCAGTGTAATCTTTATTAGTCTATTAACCGCATAGTCTAGTTATGAAGCCTGATTGGAGAACAGCCATACTGACATACAGTTCGGGTTAGAGAGAATCCTAAAATCACCTGCTTTGATTGAGTCAATAAAACGACACTATTTTAGATAAATGTATGTGTCTGCTAAAGTGTTTCAAACTTTTACAGATTTAGATCATTTAAGACCTCCACACTGCCCCCTGGGCACCCCTCAAAAATGTTTTATTCAGCATCACCACTCTGTTCTGTTTTGTTGCGTTATTGAAATGGGTTGTCGATTCGAATAGAGTCAACCTGGTGCGCCAATCTCATTGTAGCCAGTGGAGAGTGAAAGCCATCTCTGCAGCATAGGCTCACCAGAACACACACAGAGATTGGACAAGGGGGGCAGCGAGAGCGAGAGTGCGTTCTCCAGATGGAGATCCCAGATATGGGGGAAAATGTCCGGGCCATTTCCAGGGTTTCCATAATGGGAATCTACCCCTTGCTTGCTTATTAAGTTGTGCACACAAGACGGAGTGAGGAGAGAGATGGAGAGGAGAGGAGATAAGGGCAGGCGAGGCGAGAGATGGACAACCTGCGCGCCGTCACCTCTCTGTTGTAAGTGTCAAGCAAACCCTGTCGGAGAAATCGCAGGTCATGTGGATAGACAATTGTCAAAGCTCCACATTGATATAAAGGTTTGCTTTTTTTCTTTGAGCAGCTAAGGCGCAATAGATTTGTTTTTGTGTGGGGTTTTTTTTTTTGGAGAAGGAGAAAGTATGAGGTTCAGGTCAGGAAGGTCAACTCTGGGGGTCAAAAGGGCACAGCCTTTTTGGTACCTGAGTAACCTCACATGGCTAAGCCATTTCTCAAGCTCCCTGAAATGATGGTGGGGTGCAGAGAGGAGGGGTAAGTTGAAGGGGTGGGCAGGAGAGTGATCTATCAGCGACAGCAGGAGACATGCAGACAGCATGGCAGCTACTGCAGCTAAACAGAGTGAGACAGATAGGCAGAAGTCTCTCATACGTAACACCAGGAGCTTTAAGAAGACAGCACTGAGTGTTATGGATGCTTGACATTGACCTCTTATACAGAGATGGTGTATTCATCAAGGTTGTAGGACAACGGTGTATTTGTTTGTAAATTATTTAGTTCACTGGGTGAAATGCTATTTTCCTCACATAAAACTTTACGCTTTTGTAAGATAAGAACAATTTGTTTCTAGTCTCCCTTTTTGCGCTCCTTGTCAGCTTTTTTTCTACAAGGCTTAGAATTTAGGTGATCATATTTTGAACACTGTCACTTCTATCAAGTCAAATCTACTTTAAAAAGAGGAGAGGGAAAAAAAAGCTCTGAAGCTTACATTTTTCTCGAAGAGAAATATTTGTGTACAGATAGGCCTGTCATTCTGTGAAACAACATTCATGATTCTTTTATTGGTGCTCAGCCATCACCCTCTCTCTTCCTCAGTGGAAAAAAGGGCTAGTCTACAAAGTGGCTTTTTGTCGTTTGAGAGAAGTAAACTTCATCAGGTCGACGGCGAGGTGTGCTTCACATGTCACTCAGTCGAGCTCCCTCCTAATGAAATGCTGCATACAGATTTCTGCCTGCGGGCTCAGGGGGATAAGACCGTGGTAACAGAATGAAACAAACCCCTTCCCATTCCCTTCACTCACACACAAACACAGACACACATGCAAAACACATACCCACAAACACACATTCATGCAGCCGTACACACACACACACACACACACACACACACACACACACACACACACACACACACACACACTTGCTGGAGAGCATCCATGTGAGGAGATCCAAATCTGCAATTTATTCAAATATTGATATTTCTACTTGTCAGGAGAAAGGTGCCTTGAAATTTCCTCTGAGTACTCCTGTCAAAAAAATAGCAGGAAATATGTCAGATAATTCATAAATGGAGTTCAGCGCTGCAAAGTCAGTTGGGAACAGCAAAAAATATATATGCTTGTCAATGAAGAATAGGAGCAATATTACAGAGCCTGCTGCTCATTCTTCCATCATGTCAAGCAAACAGCTTTTGCAGGCCCAAGTGTATGTTTCACAGCCTGTGTGTGTATTTGTGTATATGCATGTATATTTGTATATGTCCTCGTGTATGTACATGTGTATGTATATTTATGCATGTGAATATGTTTGTGCTTTGGCTATGTTGTGACTCCTACTTAGATCTGTTTGTTATCTTTTTCCATCAAGACACTCCATTTCCCATCCTGATGCAGCCAATGGGAATATGTCCTTTTCTTTTCTTTTTTTTTCTTCTTTTTTTTCACAGAGGTCCGTAACCGGACGCTGGCCTCCATGTGGTTTGAATTAGGGCCCCCGAAACTGTGAAGGACGCCTCGAATGACGTGAGGCACTTGCAGACCAAATTCCATTCTGCTGAATGGTGGAGAAAAGAACTCTCCGGAATCCTCCGAGATTTTTTGGCTCGGGCCCGTCAGCGATTAAAACAGGGCGGAAACCAATAACTCAGTGAATCATGGGGCAACGTCCCATGAAATCTTTCAATGCTCTGTCACACCCTCGCGCAAACCCAAATCAACTCAAACTCTGCTGATTAATCTTTTTCTAAAGTGAAAAAAAAAATAGACAAAAGTCTTTTTCCTTTCTTCTGCTCACTGAACAGAACTTCAACAGTTTGAGCAGAAAAGGCACTCTCTCCCTTGCTTCCCTTATCCTTTACCTACCTCCATTTTGACAAAGTGTGTGCTCCCTGATGATGCATCGCTTGACCACGTTGTGCCAAGGCAAGACAGAATAGGACTCCACATATCTCCTGTGGTCATGTGATGCCATAGTTCATAGCAGTTGATGAGATGCAGTTTGGCACAGCTTGGGACCCATCTGGGAGATGCAGATACGCAGACATGAGAAGTATTTTACAGCAATGCATCTGCGCGCTTGAAGAGCTATTTAGCATATGCTGCTATACAAGAGAATTTGCTTTGCTGTTGCCAGCTGCAGATTAGTCCTCATTTCTCAAAAATCCGACAGAACAGCTGATCCGTAGTCACAAACAGCATTGAGTATTGTCCAAAAATAATGCATGTTAATATTTTACTTAACTACATCAGCACTGTGCTGAATAATAAAATAAATTAAGGAAAAGCAAAGTCGAATTCCAGTTTTCCTCGTATCAACAATAACAATGTCGAGCAGCGCAGTAATGCTGCTGCCTGCGCTGGCCGTTTTGTTTCTGTTAGCTCTAGCAGAAGTCAAAGCCCATGCTGCTGCTCTAACTCAAGTGGCTGATATGTTAGGCCATCTAGGGCATGGCAGGCGGTTGACAGTCCATGCAGCCTGTCTACCCACAGGACATCTCCACATAGTGTGTCCACAGTGGGGCCAGTGCTGTCATCTGGGCCCACTATGGACCACTGCTCTGCTGACAGTGAGAGGGTAAACGTTTACCACCTCAATCCCCCATTAACTCGGTGAAGGCACTTCGATCCTCTGTGAAAATAATGATATTGATTGGAGCTTGGCTCTACAAACGAAACGGTTGCAACTAAAAGAGGGATGGGCCCTTGCATTAGAATATGGGATTTTCGAGGATAAAAGAGTGTTTGGATCTTGTTATATTTTTCCTCTCCTCCATCTCCCTCTAGCTTTCCCCCACCTCCTTGTCTCCTCTCTTTCTGCATTTTTATGTGTGTGCATGTAGTGTGAGAGCCTGTGTGTCTCCTAAGATTACCCTCCGCTATCCTCGCAATCAAACAACAAATGACAACATCATTGCTCAGGCCTTTCAAAATACAACACAAAAAGTGTGTTGTAGCTACATTAACTTGCAACAACCCCCTAATAGACCCTTGTGGGTTTTGTATCTCTCCCCCTTCTCTCTCCTCTCTTCTCTCTGCTAGGCTGTCACATATCCACCCCCCTCACAGTGTGAGCCTCCGAGCCCCGGTGGAGATCAGGAGCTCCCTGTCGGAGGTGCTTTGTCACGTAGCCCAGGGAGCGTGGAACTCACCCAGAGCTGTTGAACAAACACAAGCACAGGGGCTGTCAATAGCAGCTCCGCAAACTAATTGCCTGTCAAATGAACCACCCTCGTTAAGCTGCCCTCACACACACACACACACACTTGCGTGCACTGTGACATTCATACGCTCACACACATGCGCACACACTCACACACAAAGCCGATTTGATTCAAAGAGTAGTGATACCTTGTTAGAAGAAAAGACACACGAGTGGCACTTCTCTGTTTGCCGTCTTGTTTCTTCAATCGTTACCAGCGTGTGTAGTGCAGTCACCGTGAGATTGCCTTTTTGTTATTATTAAGGGGAACATAGCATTGTATAGTATAGCTGATGTAATCCGAACACATTCCACGCACCCTACAGTCTATCAGCTGGTGTAATATTTCACTTTTTTAAACCACTCATTAGATGGTAGCAGAGCTCCATACGCCAAATGTTATTGTTTTTGTGTTTGTTTTGCTTTTTTTTTTTTTCTTTCTGTAGTCATTAGGCGGTAGCAGTGGAGTGCCCAGCGCCTTGTCTGGGTGCCTGTAACAGTGCTGTCGGATTGACACAGCTGGGGAGAGCAGCTTGAGGCTGCACGCTCAGGAATACACAGGGGTGTTCAAAGCCCCTCTCTGAATCCTGATCAGAGCGCTGCCCCGGCCAACTGATGGCCTATTAAATATACATGCGCAGAGGTCAGAGCTGGAGGTCCCGGCTTCCTCCCAGCCATGTGCACTTAAGCGGAAGGGCTGGGCAACAATAAAAACCTCCTCTCTCTCCAGCGAGCTCTCCCCTGACACCCTCACCTCCAGTGTGTACGTCAAGTACAGTGCTCACCTAGCGCTATATTACAACTGCCTTTGTGAAAAGGCCAAATGATGCATTTTTTACATGGTTATTATATATTTATATTCAATAACACCAAGGACCACTCTTGTGTCGGTCTGTCTTCTGTTATTTTTCCATTGTCACTGATAAATAGCCTTGCTCACTACAAGCATACAGACAGTCCGAAGTGATTCCATATCCATGGTCTTTGTAGATGGAGACAAGGAGGTAGCGGGAAGAGCCCCATAATGGCTAGTCATGATTAACATATTCAGAGTGACACTCTCTCTGTGTTCGTTCGTTAAGCCTGGTCTGTCTGACTAATGAAGTGGAGCGGCAGTTTATCAATTAATCCAGCACTGAGCCATTTGTGCTGGGGATATTGCTCATGCTGGGCGTCACAGTGATCCAGTTTGGTGCCCTTTAACCTCTGTGAGTGTCCAACAAGGCAGGACTGTGTGACAATGACAGCAAGACACACAAGTCCACAACTGGAGGTCTTCTAAACAGGATTTGTGCCTGCTGCTTGTCAGCAAAATGCAGAGAAAAGAGTGTGGATTTATTGGGTAATAGGATCATGAAAAAAGATCTCTACAAACTAACAGTGGAGGTTTTCAGCATTCTCAGACTTCGCATAGATCATAGCAAACAACTTAGTGCTGTCTCTATTAAAACAAGCCCTCCCCTGCCATTATCTTTCCCCCCACTGCTCCTTCCTCCATTTCACATTGTTTGTGTTCATTAAGACATGGGCGACCTGCCTTATCCACACATCAGACCTAGCTCTCAAGAGTAATTGCAATGGTCTCGCAGAGGATAATGTGGTTTAAACTCAGTATAGCCTGTCTATTAGGAGAGACATGATGGCAACCACAAATAATAAAGAACTATTTATTCCTCTCTCTGTGACGCTAACTAGGTAACATATCAAGCCAGCACCGCTAAGGGTCTCTCTTACTGTCAGAAATGGCACCCTTCATCCATTCCCAGTGGCCCTCGCCTCGACATCTCTGCTCTTCATTTTCTACATGAGCTTGGTCATAAATGCACACACACCTCATATATATTTGATAGTTAATATTTATCCTCACTAGGGAAGTGCACTTTACATGTGGTAACATACGATTACCTGCAATTCTTATAGCAAAGCAACAAAATCGATATGGATATATAATTCATGACACAGAGGCTATCAGTTTTTATGGCTCTCTATCCAGGCTCATTAAAGTTTTATCGTAATTGACTGCAAGCAAGAGTTTTTAAGGCATGTTTCTCCCTCACTTTCTAACTTTAATAATTAAGTAAAGTTTAATTGGTTGTATTTTGAAGCACCTAGTGGATGATAGGAGTCTCCCAAATTCAGAAGCATGAATTATAGAGTGATATGTTATGCATTAACCTGTCAGTTAGTTCATTTGTTAAGGCAGAAAAGTACGGTCCCAGCCCCCCAAATCACATCCAGAAATCGAATAACTGGCTGGGCCCTTCAAAAAATTCCTTTTTATGTCTCTCATTGCTGTGTTAATGTAGTGACATGATGCTGTCACTCAGAATGCTCCCATCAACCGCTAGCCCCGAATCGACTCCCCTGATTGGTGGTCAACTTGTTCTCTTGAAGGGAGATTGACAGACGGAAAATTGCACTCTCAGATTTCACCCTTCATTCGTTGCAGTTGTTCTTCCACTCGTCAACTCTCCGCCATGCCTGAGACAGACAGAGGCTTTATCCATTAGCTGCTGGCTTGGCGGGTGGGTGGGCAGATTGAGGCGGGATGGAGGAGGAGATGGGGGTAGGAAGACAATCCTACATTTGAGCACTCTGAGGGAAAATCAATCATGTCATCATAAGTGAGAAGTATGGATGAATTTCATCAGCTGGTTCCTGTCCTGTTCACGCCGCTGGCTTTCTGACTGGCCTGTCCCTCTGATTGGCTTTCTCAGTGACCCTTAAATCCGAAAAGGGAGAAGATTTTGAAAACACTTTAATAAGAGAAATCGGACAGCAGTTTCAGGGTTACAATTTCCCACTTTGCCTGCTGCTACACTGTGGGAAACCTCAAGTGGTTTCTCTTGACAAAGTGGTAATAGATTTACCATATGATTCTGGGCCAAACCAGCATTAGGCAGTTGTGTAAGAAAATGTTTCTCAACTATTTTCCACCCACAGCAGATATGATGAAGTGTTATAAAGGGCACCGTCACTCTGCCACTGAAAAGTTATTTTATAATTTCCCCCATCATCTCGCAAGGTCACAGATGAGCACTAAAAGCATCATAGGTACAGGGTGTGAAGCAATCAAAAATGGATGAAAATGAAGACATGGGAATCACAGATGAGAAATTGACAGCCGTTTACAGCCTTGTTGTTGATGTGAGTGACAGAGTGAGGGAGAAAGTGAGAGGGAAAGAGTGAGAAGGAGAGGGAGAAAGAGAGAGTTAAAGTGGTGATAAATTTAATGGAAAAATCAAATACAAAACAAATTCATTCCTCTAAACTTGATGCTTCACTCGTTCTTTTCTTGGCCCGTGCTAAGCCTTAGAATAAACTGTCACTCCTTATCGATCGCATCTGAATTGTTACCGAGATTTCTGAAAAGTAGTCTTGACACACACCCTGCGAATAGTAATCTTGGGAGATGAGAACATCCAGAGTGAAAAGCTAACACCCCTGACTTAAAATAAAAGAGGCTTTTCTTTTCTCCCCTCTTCAAATCCGAGCTAATACACTTTGGTGAATTACAAATTCAGTGATAAATATGCTCCGGTGAAAGAGGTGCCCTTGTTCAATTTTATTGTCTTTGCTGGCAACTCTGAATGCAAGGAGTGGGGGGGGGGCTGGGGGCTTACTATTTTGTCATGGGGGTTGTTTATGAACAGCAACTGAGCATGAAATGTTTGTACACGATTTGTTTGCCATTTGTGATGGAGATGACATGATCAAAAAATCAATTCACTTCACATTTGATTTCCAGCACACGGTTAAATGACTGCTGTCGACAGCATCCACTGAAATTCATGTATCATGGTATGGTTCATTATATTCTGATGGTGTATTAATTATGGCTATAGATGGAGAGCTCTGCTGTGAGCAGTAGCCTAGCTGCTGTGTGCCAGGGGGAGCTAGCCTGAGGAGGAAAGCTACGCTTGTATCCACTCATCCCTCAGCTGACAGGCCTGCTCCAGGAGAAAAGGATTTCTCCAGATTGAGTGCCATTTTCTCTTCTTTAACAAGGAAATTAGTGTGTAAAGGAGATCTGTCAGGATAAAGTGCAGCTTGACTGCTGCCGCCCTCCCCTCCTCTCTGTCTTTCTTTCCCGCCCTCCTCTCTTTTCCCCATCCTGTAGCTTGCTCTCCACTTCTCTCTTGCTTTCCCTCTTTTCTTTCTGCCTCACTCCTTCCTTTCTCTTTCTTTTCCTTCTCCCCCACTCGATGGCTCCCTCAGGGGATCTTCCTTGAGCATTAGCAGAACACATCCAATGTCCCAGCTACATGATTTCATGATATGATTTGTACCGGGGATTTGCAATAATCCGCAAATAAAGTTGAAAGTGAACGACTCTCAATAAGAGACGCAGACAAGCAAAACCAAACCTTTTAAGATTTTCTTTATCTTTAATGGCATGAAAAATGAATTTGTTTTACATTAGATCACAACAATTTAGCAATGGCCCGAGTATATTGTTTTGTCTTTGGCTTTTATGATCATGATTAATTCCAGCACAGAAATCTCAGTGATATACAGAATGCATTATTCGCTCATTTAAATGTTCAGTTCCTCTGCAGCTGCAGAAAGCTTGGTAGCTCATTACACATTACCAGTGTATGCCTGGGACTTGGAGTATGCTGGTTTCTCACTTGTAGTCAAAGATAAGGTATCTGGCGCTTTAGCAGGATGTCATGAATTGACGATGCGAATAAACTCAGGTGTCATCTCCACAACACCTGCTTCATTCAGTTCTTGCTAGTCCATTCGACATTAGTGAGAACTAACTTTTTACCTTGAGTAGACGGACTGGAATGAGCCCCACCGGCACATTTTAATAAGTCTGCTTCAAAGGTGTAGGGTGAGAAAAAAAAATCAAAACATCCTGGGTTAATTTGAAATGTACTCTGCATCTGTGATGGGAAACAGCCTCACAGGTAAGTAAGGGAGACAATTAGGGAATATCCGTAAGTGCAGGCGCTGCATACTAAAAAACGCAAATCACTATTTCCCCATCTGGCCCCTACTGTGCCGAGAACTGCAGCTGAGGTCCGATTTCACCCGTCAATCATGGCCGCCTCGCTGTGGGGTGTGTGTCCTGGTGAGAGAGCCTACCCCCAAGTCATTAGCACACACAGTCAAACTGTACTGAGAACTGCCCTGCACTGCTCTGCTCCGCACCACGGTTTAAATATCCCCAGCCTGTGACAGGATCAGTTTAGCGATCTGTAGGATTGATCTCCTCTTTAAAGTTTTGCCTGAGGCGACTCTAATTGGGAACGAGGCTGCCTCCCACTCCCCTCACTCCCTTAACTGTCAGTCTTGGCTTTGTTTACTGAGGACATGCCCAAACCTATTTACTCAATAATGAGGAGACGTGGTGGGGATGCTGCTGATCACATTGAGGCCCCCAGCGGGACTTCTGCATGCTGGGAAGGGCGGGAACATCAGTTTAGACTTTTTGAGCTAGTAAAAGTTAGCCTACGCCATCACTATAATGTAGCATACTGAATATTTTTCCTCTCTTGTTTTCTCATCTGGCTCTTGTTCCTTGATTTGCAAAGCACTTGTCCACCTTTGGGAATTTATTGTTTTTTCTCTGTCATACCATGCAGTTAGTTAAAATAGAACCGCATTTGAAAACAGAGCATATAAGTAGTACCGTTTTAGACTTATATAGTGCTCGCTATATTTTATGCCATCTAGAAAGAATTAAAGCAGACCAAAAGCCCACTCCGAACATGTGAGGTATCGCCTGTGCCTTACCGTGGAGTAGACTATTCATGATTGGAGTGCTTTGGCCCATTGGGCCTTTTCCCTGTCTCTTGTAGTGGATTCCTTAGATTCTCGCTCTCATTTAGGTTGTTTTCATTTGCACTGAATGACAAAGGCTTTGGTGTGGATGGCAAGGCCATAGAGTCCGTTGATGCCCACTGGGATTATGAATGATGAAGTGGAGAAGCTGCTGCTATCAGAGGGACACAACACTGCTCTTAATAGAAAAGCATTTAGAAAGGCAGCAGGGAGGAGGTGGCGGTACTGGGGGCTTTCTGACACTCGACTGATAAGAGGCGGCTCTTCAGAGGTGGTAGTGTGTACAATGAAACACGCTGATGGGGATACAATGACACACATGTTGCGTCTGACAGGCGCGTGATTTAGATGTGGTACTGAGAGAAAAAAAAACCCGGACCACACAACAGAGAGTTTCATGACGTGAGACCAGCGGCAGAGAATTTTCTTGTGAGTCTGCCTGTGCATGTTTCTACTTATTGGTTTGATTTGAGGGAAAACGCATTGTCATTACTCATCGCCGAACTTGACAGATTGAAGAGGGACAGGGAAAGGAAGAGAGGAGTTAGTAGTGTAGTGGCACGGGAGTGAAAGAGAGATATGCAGAAAGGGAGAGCTGTCAGTTTGAGGAATGAGCCTGATAAGAGGAAGGGACTCGGCAGATGGGCAGAAGAAACCAGCAGCACACTTCTCAATTAAACATGTAAATACCAAAAGCAGGCAGCGATGGAGAAGGGAAAGTTAAATAAACACAGCACCGTGCTGTGATTACAAGCTCAAAACACCAACCACCTTTGCCACTTTTTTTCAGTTCTTGCAACTCCAGGGAACTCTTTAATCCAGCTAAACTTCTGCTTTAGCATGTTATATATTTCCTCTTTTTTTTCCTATTTTATCACCTCCTGTGGTTAAATTGATTCATGCAGAGTCAAATTCTTTGGGAAGTTGCACGCCCACCAGGAAAGCTTGATATAGATCTAATTGAGCTATTCATCCATTCACTTTGCCCTTTGTTATAAGTTTTCTATTTTAATATTTTTCTAATAATCTTTTGTCCATCATTTTTACATACATGCTCCCCCTTCAACTCCTCCCCTGTGCGCACCCCGCTGTGAACTACAGGGAGTATCTTAAATACTTCTGTAGGCAGTGTCCCTGACATTAATAACAATGAGCTTGGCATAACCACAGTACATTCTTAGGGTAGATTCACAGTTTGACATTCAGCCCAGATGCTATCGCGGAGCCTTAGTGTTTAAGACCGCAGCAAAGACAGACATCTGTCACTTGTTACCTTTGAAGTGAATAAGAGAGGGATGCAGAAAAACAGAGTGGACAAAAGGCTATTCTGACCACAGACCCTCAGTGTTTACAAACGGAAAGAGAGAGTGACAGGAGAAACTCAAGATGAATGGATCACTGCTGTTGATCTCTCCTCCTCATTCCATGTGCTAAGTTATTCCGTGGCTGCTACCCCAGTGGGGGGTGTAGGGAAACAGGAAGTTGAGAGAGGCAGGCAGAGGCAGACAGAATGCCTCAAGGACTCTGGAGGAGCAGAGCTCTGCTGCCTGCATGGGAAAAAACTCCCTAACAACTTACTGTACACTTCTCTAACCTGAGGTATCTAACATTACAAATGTGAACATAATCCACATTTTAATGAGTAGATGATGCTATATTAAGGCAATATTTGCAATAGTGTTGATGTTGAAACAAGCACATCTATTGCATTAGCTGTTATTTGTGTTAAGGCTAAGATTTAAAGTGTAAAGAAATGTGTTTCTACAATTATTAGAACAATGGCCGTATTCATTTATCTTCTGTCATGTCTCCTTAGACCTGTTTCTATTTCAGGTTGCACGTCAAGTGAGAGCAGCTATATCTGGCTGGCAATTAAGCTGGTCCTGCCTCCCCTTGATGCTTGATTAGTCCGATTGATGGAGGAGGCCATATGTGGCGGTGTCAAAACTTGGCAGCCGGTCTCCATCCTCTCAAATGAGAAGCAGGCAATAAAGAGGCAGGCTGCCCAGAGTGGGTGCATGTATGTGAGGCCTGCAGCACCATGATTTGGCTCCCCCGATATGTAGTATTTTCTCTGGAGGTCTTTGGGGCACTGACCACTCCGGCCAAGTTCTCGTCGGGGCAGAGGTGGCCACCGGCTAGGCGTGTCACTGTACCGAGCCCTCTAGGGGCACGAGCTCTAGGCAATGTGCAGGGGGTGTAGTGTGTGGGGTGGGGAGGAGTGGTATATTGTGGGGGGTGGGGGTTAGAAAGCTGAAAGATATGGCCCCCTTCCCAATCTCGCTCGGAGACAACAAAAAGGGAATGCTTGAGAAGGGGAAGCAGCGGGAGGAGAGCACAAAGACAAAGGCGCGGGCAAGGTCAGTCTAGCTAATGGGCCTGAGCCGTAGGCTGCCTGGGGCTAGGCACACTTCTGTTCTCTCTCACACACTGGGCCTTCAAAGACCCTTCAGTCCACCCCTCTCCTCTCTCCTCTCTTCCTCCATCTCTTCCACTCCTCTTTCTCTCGTTTCCCCACTTCCACTGGTGACACTTCCTCCCTTCAAAAGGTTCTGCACAGGTGCCTTTAAAAACACATTATCCACAAAACAACTCCCAAATACTCACTTGTTTCGCTGTATCAACAATTGTGATGTTAATGTGTGACATTTCCCCCATTAGAAATGATTCCACACAGTGATTCCAAAATTTTCTCCCTACACTAAGAAGATGCATAATTCTCCAGGTTCATCTGCTGTCACCGGCCGTCATTAGGTTCAAGGTGGGTCCCTGGAAGTGCTAAGAGGAACTGTTGGAAATGAGGAGGAGGTGGAGTGTTGTTGTCAGGTTGGCTGGCTCGCGTTGCTTGGCTCCACTCGAGGGCTCCTTTAATGTGCAGCGGAGTAGAATAAGTGAGTGGCTGTGGGCACCAGCTGAGCTCACTCTCGTCTTCGCCTGGTAGCTGAGGGGTGAGCCGCTGCCACCTGACACTGGGCACACGGCTCAGGGCTCCTCTTGGCAACGTGGCACAGCACACATGTCCCCTCATTTGGATGGAGATTCAGACACAACACACAAAAGCTTTACCCCCCGGCCCTCCTCCTCCTCCCTTCCCTCCTTCGCTCGCTCACTCACACCGTCTCTCTTTTTCCCTCCTGTTTTTTTTTCTCCCCTTCCTTTAGTTTTTGACAGCATCGTAATAATCTGGGTATCTTCTTGATCATGCCCCATGTTTTTTTTTCCCTTTCCTCCTCATCTTCTCAGAGACGAGTTTGAAATTGCCTGCGTCAGGACTTTGCTAATTAAAGTCATACTTTCAAAAATGCCATAATAACTGTTAATTAGCTTGATGCTATTTTCAGCATAATTTGCTAATTAGTGGAAAACCTGTACAGCGTTTCTCTCTAATTACAGTATGGCTCCGCACGGCGCATCTGTGCCTTGACTCCAAATGATACCATTACAAAGTCCCGTATTACGCATTCTCTCAAAACAGTTAATTGCCTCCACAGATAGTGAGATACTTCAGTCAGCTGATTTTTATGGTAATAAATGGACAGGCACAGACACAAACCACCCTGGTTCATATTTATGAAATATGAAAAAGGAAAACAACCTCCTTATGAGATGCATGGTGTTACTTTGGAATATAATCTGGCTGGTTCTGTGATGATTTTGTGCGCTCATGCGTTGAGTTGCTGAGACTTTTAATGAAGTTTGATTTATTCTTTATTGTAATCTCGTGAACAAGTAAGTCATAACATTGTCATTAAAGCAGAAATATGTAGAGGGTAACAGCATAAACAATATATAAGGTAATGGCAACGGCTCTGATAGATTGTACTTTAGGAGGTGGCTGCCATGTAAATACTAGTAGCAACATAATGTGGCCATGCCACAGCTTATTACTGAGAATGTAACTACCTTGTTGTCCTGCCACTTATTTTCATGTAGTCTAGCAAGGGGAGAGAGATTATGGACATGACCACAGGTTGACCCTAATACATGTGTATACCAGACACAAATTATGACTCATTAAGTGTGGTGAGGAGCATGATTGGCATGACCTCTGAACTCAGGACGTCAGCTGTGCCCATCCTCCACTTTGCCCTGCTTTTGACAGCCACCAGTCTGACAGGGCTAGCAGCGGAGCTGGCTAATTAATGCACCACTTCAGAGACCCTTTCATTTATGGCTTCTGAAAGGCATTATTAAATTAATTAAACCACCAAGAGTTAGTCATTATGAAATCAGGAGGTTTACATGGATGACAGCGTTTATGAATTAAACATCCCCAAAGTTCCTCGCAGGAGATACCCCGAGCTGCATGCGGGTACCTAGCGCGACAGATGTTTGCCCCCCCTCTCCTCAAGCTAACCTGTATTGCAGAGCGATTTAGGTCTCATTTGGGGGTTTGAAAACTAAAGGCAGGAGAGAAAGAGGTTCAGGATAGCTAATGAGCAGAGAAAGAGAGGGGAAAAGGAGGTCACTAGCTCTGTTCATCTGTAGACAGTACAGATGGTTCTGTTTTATACAATACAACAATGGCGTACATCAATTTGTTGATCACTAATAGATAGCTACTCTCAGATGAATTGCAGACTGGAATCAGTTGTCTGTGGGTTTTAGCTGTGAACTCAACATTTATAGCCTCAAAACATTTAGAAAAGCTGTATGCTGTTTTTAACTCATCATGTGATGTGAAAACTACAAATGGTTCACGAGATAAATCCCATAAACTTGGGCTTAGCTGGAGAGCAGAGGGCAGAGATGAGTAGCTCACTCAGGAGCCTTGACGATAGACTCCTTTTCATCTGTGGACTGAGATTCACAGATTATCTCAAGAGGCTCTCTATCTCTGTCCTCGTCTCTATTTCTCTTTTTCTGTTGCACCCTCCCCTTCTCGCCCCTCGATTCAGGAAGTTTGCCAGCTACTGTCTTTGTTTACAATGCCAAGGGAAAATGTCAGAGCCGTTGAGAAAAATATCCTTAGAATCTTTTTTTTCATCTTCTTAATCTAACAGTTTACTGAACTTGATAAGTGTCCTATCAACATGCTAATCAAATTACTTCGGAACCAAAATTGACAGTTTTCATTAATTATACAAGATTATTCTAATTGCAATTCAAATTTATTCATTCCGAACAGAAGGTATTCAGTAATATTTTACAAAATTTGCATATTAAATGGAGGGAGTTGTGCATTATGCATGGTAATGTATGCACAGTTTCTTATTTTTAACTTCACGGCCATATGTGGTGTCGTTGTAGGAGCAGGTGAAAAGTCTAAGTGTGTTTAATTTGCTTGACAAACATTCGGCTGGAGCTTGTCAAGGGGAGTATTGTGAATGCCAATCTTTATTCCCTCTTTATTGATTACCCCAAACTCTAAACATCTGGAGGTAAATGGCACTGAGAGAGATGAACTGAATCATGGGATTAGTACCTTCAATGACTGAATCACTATCAATTACTTCAATAGCATAATTCAAGTGTACTGCATAAAAGCCGCAGTACCTTGGTTTGAGCCAGGATTAATATTGCAATTTAACGTAACAATGGAAGCATGGGAATGATATGGATGGCGTCCAACTTTTTTACATTGATGTCATAAAGCTAATGCCGTTATCTAAATACCAATGTATTTAATTCCTAATTTAGGCTTTGTTTGTAGAATGAAAAGGCTCAACGCATTAGGCGCATGTTTTAAAAAGGTAATGGATTCTGTGAGTAAAACAACCTTATTTATTCACTGAGACGCAAAACCCCCAATTTGCTCTTTGTTTTTATTTCCTAGAGCGGGCAGTGAAGTGCAAACAGCTTACTGGGAAGCTGTTTACTACTGTATATGACAAAGAGTGTGTGTGCGTGTGTGTGTGTGTGTGTTAGTTTACGGGGAAGGGGGTGGTTCTTCCAGCTCCACAGGCAAGGTCTTGTGTTGTAATGTAAGCGTAATGAATTATCAAACAGCATCGGGGGCTCTGGGTATGGGCTTTAGCAGGGGGAGAGCATGTTTGATATGTAGAATCAGCCCATAGTGCATCCATAGAGGGTGACTAAATCGCACGGTTCATGGATCACATTAGTATTGCTCTGCATCCACCCTCGCACTATAGGTGATTTCCATTTAGACACACATTTCCACATGAAGATAAATATGACTTGAATCGTAATTTCCCTGAAGTAAATATAATACAAATACAACATAATACAGTGTCAGGCCAGGCAGGCTAATAGATTACTAGCGTGTTTTCCATTTGTATGGTAAGTGGTGAACCTAGGTGGTGGTCTGGCGAGTAACAAATTGAATGTTTAATCCATCTCAGTGTAGATTGAGGGTATCAGAAAGATCGGTAGTCATGCAAGTTCTCTTGTGACTCGTAGTATATTAGATATTTTTACTCTTTAGGGGTTTTAGGAATGTTGCTGGATTAACAAAAGGTGCAAAGTGGTAGGTAAATTCAATTTCTTATCTTTTCTGAAGTCATCTGTTATTTTTCAAATGGGTATTTGGATTTGGCATGCAGTCTTGCAGTCACTCAGTGGTGTAATCTCTGATGTCAGATTGCAATAACACTAGCTCTGTTTGAGTTAAATACTTATATGCTATTTTATGACTTTCAATTACAGAATTTAATATTGCACTTTATGTGAGGCATTGAATTATTAACTGAAACCTCTCTTACCACTTGACACTCACTACTGAAGTTTCTTCCTTATGTGTTACAGAGATCATTGTGGGGAAACCATGACAAATATGCAAAAGATACGCTTCCTTAATGTTACCAAACATTCTCTGAGTACATATTTAATTCTTTAATAAATGTTTGCTATGGCATTTTGGAGAAGCTAGATTAGTGTCAACTGCACAGCATCTCATATAAGTGTGACAAATTGATATTTTTATATAGCTTAATCTGTTTACTATGATGTTTATGCGAGGAATTATTACAAACTAATTAAAGAAATCACTTTGATATAATTAGTCAGATTTCAGGAAGCTCATTAGTAGTAATTTGCATGAAAAATAAGCCCTGTAGTGGTGCTTAGACCCAGCTATCCGATCTGTGTTTTATCTGGTTACACATCAACCCCCATTGTTTGTTGTTTGAGGCTGTCTGAAGTGGCCCACAATATTTTCAGTCATTGCCCTGAGAAGCGGTGGGGTGTCTTTCAACAAATTCCTCCCCTAAAGCAAGTCAACCTGTATGTGGAAGCAGACACACGCCTCTGTGTGCATAAGGCAGGAGGAGTGAGCGGCAAAACAGTGTCTATTTATCTGTCAGGTTCCTGACAAAGAACTGAGCTGACAAGTATGGGTTTCCCTCACCAGAGCAGGGGGGCTTTATTCACCGTACTTACATGCCCAGTCTATGCCCAGAGACTCATGTTATTTGCAAATCACACTCTTTGAAAATTCACAAACGGGGCGAGACATGCCACGCTACGAGTTTGTCAGCTGCCTTCACAACAGCTAGCTATATCGCTAACAGTGTGCGTTTCGGTAAGGAAGCAGCTTTCTCTTAGCATTTGCCTCGCTGTCACTTTTTCCAACACATGCGTTCCTTGTGTCTTCATGCTTGGGGTCTCTCCTCCCTCAGAGGGTTGCCATCTTCCCTTTGGACTGACAAAACGCCCACACTGAAATAAAAAAAGGGGGGGGTTGGAGGAAAAAAGATTCCTGGAATTACATCATTCTCTGCTGAAGCAGTTTCTCCACAAACCTGTGTGCATATGTTGTGTTTTTCAGAATTAAATGACAGTAAAGAAAAAAAAAGAAGTTATCTTAAATGCGCTTTTTTTTTTCTTTAAAAGATCTTAGGCTGTGGGGTTGAAAATGCTGGTACGAAAACAGGACCTGTTTATTCTTTATACCTTTTTTCCCACCATCAACGAAATCCTTCCCTAAACATCCGGACAGAGAAGCACTTGTGTGGCGCTGATGTCACAGACCTACCTGGCCTCTCTCTCACAAAAGCTAAGGTATCATTAGCTAGGCCCACACAATGGCCATTCAACCAAGTCACTGCGCTCCTCAGGACTTTGGAACAATGTTATTTTTTGTCTCAGAATTATAAGGACAGAGTTTTGCAGGAAACCTGACAGACAAAACCTTTTAGAGGTAAATGCTCCAGGCGGCTTTTGGGTTTAATCTTTTCCCATTAGCACCCCCCCCCTCAAACACACACACACACACACACACACACACACACACACACACACACACACACACACACACACTCCACCCCCTCCATGCTCACACACAAAGACCATATTTACAGGGTCAAAAGTAAAGGCTCTGGGTCTCTGGAGACTGCTTTTTGTGGAGATCTTTACTATATATTTGCAACACTTTTATTTATTTATTTAGCTAATTGATTTCATATGAGCTCCTGAATAGTTTACTAAAATCTTAAATGTGTATTTGTTTGTAATGAATTATTTTCTTTTTATTTCATAACAGAATAAGAACACAGATAAATTAATATAGCACACCCCTTAACTAAATATTGTGCCAAATTCTACACATGCACATGAGAATATTAAAAATTATTAAGCCATAAAAGCAGGGTTTATACAATAGAACTGTTTTTTTGTCAACAATGCAACAGCTATGCCATGGGTTCATATGTGCTACCTTTGCGTGTGTATGTGTGCACTTTCACTTACACTTGTGTGTGTGTGTGTGTGTGTGTGTGTGTGTGTGTGTGTGTGTGTGTGCGTGCGTGCGTGTGTGTGTGTGTGTGACTCCATGTGTGTGATTCATTCCAGGGCAGTTTTAGTCCTTATAAAATATTCATTTTGGTTGTGCAGGGCCCTGTAATTGCCATCTCTCACCCTGAATTATTTATACCTCGCACAGACTGACAAAGCTTTGCCATACGGCCCCAGATGAATCAGAAAGCAGCCATCTCTGCTGCCAACAGCACTGGGCTTTCACACAAATATGGCAGCCACGTCTCTCTGCCTGGCCTCTCTTAATTTGACATTTTCTTTTTCCCCCTGCCTTTGTCCTAGGTGCACAGAAAGGTTACCTGTTAGCTTTAAGCACCGACCCGCTCTCTGTCTTTCTATCTTTATCCCCCCCTACCCACACTGACAGTCCACAGTGGGTGTTTTTTTTTTAAACTCTTCTGAGAATGCGTTAATGTGGTGCCGATGTCAGAGTAGCTGCCTCATGTTTCATGATGACTTACCAGTTCTGACAGCCACTTTAGATGTATGTATTATACATTAGTAATAATATGATGTAGAAATATACTTGCATACATTTGAGCATGCATGGACAGACAGCAAAACCACTGACTCACTGACCTATATGTTACACACACACGCACGCACGCGCACACACACACACACACACACACACACACACACATATATATATATATATATATATATATATATATATGCAGATTAGCCCATGCTGGCCTGCTGAGTCCAGCAAGGCTGTCTGTAAATGGTCAAAGCCCCCCTGCTGGCCTTGCCTATACAGATGTGTTCCTTCCCGTCTTGCCTGGGACTGATCACTCCAAGGTGCCACAGGAGAGAGACGGTGGTGTATGACTCTCATTGTAAACTGGCTCTGGGGCCTTCTAGAACCCTAGGTCCAACACCCTAAATACTACTATTCACCCAGGCCAGTTACTCCAACATATGCTTATCTTCCATCTCACTAGTGCAGGGAGGTGCTGACTGGTATTTCCTCAAGGCCCCAAGCTCCAATGCTGACCAGTAATCAAAGCACCATATTTCTCCTCCTGCACAAAAATAACCTGGAGATACCTCTATGCCGTCCAGCTGGTGAGCAGAGTAAATATTCCTCAGGGCTGTATTGTGGATGTACGTGATTATTTTTGTAATGTCAGCCACCTCATGACTAACACTGAGACTGTCATGGTTATTATCAGTAATCATCATCACATTTTTATGGTGCTTATGATTAAGTAATTTCTAGGAGTTCAAGTTTGGATGTAGATGATGCTGGCTGTATGGCAGCAA
>JAMQGT020003039.1:0-19667 GCA_024447675.2 Pterophyllum scalare | reverse complement strand
AGTCAACATCCCCGCCAGTCTTTTGACCTCCTGGATGCAGGAATAGGATGCACACAAAACCAAAGATTGGTTCTGTGGACCTTTTTAATGGGACCACCCTCAGCTGGTTCCACTCCATGCATGTTACCCTGAATTTCAACCACTCTGCGCACACTTGGTCCCCAGGCATCTTGAATTTTCTTTCTGCCTTGAGGCTAATGGTGGAGGTAAACTAACTGACCCACTTCTATTGATGGACAGTATATTTTGTCCCTGTCTCCCTCCAGTCTCTCTGCAGCCTTCTGTTTGATATATTGTCTTACTCTGGCATGAACATCACTAAAACGTTGCTGATGAACTGCTAACCAGTCTTGCTTCCTGTTAAATGTCTGCTCCCAGTCTAACAAAGCATCCACATGAAGATGGGGGTGCACGCCAAGCATGAGGTAATAAGGTGAGTAGCCTGTGGTAGTATGAGGTGTTACATGTTATATGTATAGACCAACTCTCGTAAATACTCAGGCCAATGTCATTTCTTCTCCGGAGGTAATATGTGCAAAAGGTCATGCAGGGTCCTATTAAAGCGCTCACATTGTGCATTGCCCTGTGGATGGTGAGGTGTAGTACGGGTTTTCTTTTCACCATGTCGTTTGCAAGGCGCTTTGTATTGTGGGTAAAGACCCTACAATAATACAGAGAAAACCCAACAGTCAAAATGACCCCCTATGAGCAAGCATTGGGCGACAGTGGGAAGGAAAAACTCCCTTTTAACATGAAGAAACCTCCGGCAGAACCAGGCTCAGGGAGGGGCAGCCATCTGCCATGACCAGTTGGGGCTGAGGGGAGAGAGACAGGACAAAAGACATGCTGTGGAAGAGAGCCAGAGATTAATAATAATTAATGATTAAATACAGAGTGGAGTATAAACAGAGTAAATAAGGTGAATGAATATAAACAGTGCATTACTCTCAATGCATTCAATTGTAGATATGAATTTACAGAAATAAACTAGACTTTAAGAGATTTATCTTTTAAATAAACAACAAATATTTGTGAAATGATGTTAAACTCGTGACTGCATTCTTACAGTCCTTTTAATGAGAAAAAAAATGCATTTTCTGTGAAATGTAAAAATCATCTTTATTCACAGGTACAGGTTGTTCACATTATTTTACATTAGACAGGTTAATTGGTTTTTGTAATTTTATTGATGTTTCACATATTTAAAAACAACAGGAACATTCTGTAAAATTTATTGAAAAAATTATATTAAATTACAGATTTTTTTGTATGGTGCAGAGGAGGATGCTAGAAACAGGGTGAGATGGAGGCAGATGATCCACTGTGGCAACCCCCGAAACAAAAAATAAGGTTAATTTGTGATCCAGTGAAGAAAAACTCACCAAACCTTTCTAAAGCACACAAACTCTAGACAGAATGAAGATATGGGTGACAGCATGTTAGTATTTTGGTGAGCTGTTTATGTAATATATAGGAGTTCAGTGGATTGTTCATGATTGACTGTGTAGATGATCCATGAGAAATCCATACACAGGAAAGGTCCAATCAGAACATCCATTTTCTTAAAGACAGGTTTGTGGTGGAGGGCTGACGAGAAGCAGGGTACATCCAGGACAGGTCACCAGGCCAATCAAAAGGTATGTGCAAAAATAAATTGTTCATGCTGATATAATGAGGCAAAATCTGAATGAAGTCATCAGTTGAATAAGATGACTGTCAGGTTTGTATGGGGAATGCTCTGTTTGAACCCCTTCGAATGTTGGAACTCTGCTGAGCAGTCATGTTGGAACAGGAAGGGATCGTCCCCATACTGTTCCTACAAAGTTGGGAGCATGAAATTGTACAAAATATCACGGCATGCTGGCATTAAGGCATTAAGAGTTTCTTTCACTGGAACTAAGGGCCAGAGCCCAACTCCTGACAGACAACCCTTACACCATAATGTGAAGGCCACATGAAGTTTGGAGGTCTGTAGCGAATGACTGCAGAAAGTTGGTGACATCTGTGCGCCATGTGCCTCAGCATCTGCTGACCTGTTTTTACTGATTTTGCGTGGCCTAACGCTTTGTGGCTGAGTTGCTGTCATTCCCAATCGCTTACACTTTGTTGTGATACCACTAACAGCTGACTGTGGAATATTTAGTAGTGAGGAACTTTCACAACTGGACTTGTTGCACAGGGGGCATCCTATCACGGTACACGCTGGAATTCACTGAGCTCCTGAGAGCGACCCCGTCTGCATGCCTAGGTGCTTTGTTTGTGCACCTGTGGCCATGGAAGTGACTGGAACACCTGAAATCAATTATATGATTGGGTCCAAACTGACTCCAGAAATCAAAACCTTCCAAAGATGATTGTGATATAATAGAAAATTAAAAAAAGTGAAATTAATTTTGAAAAGTAGTTGAAGTTGATCAAAAATGAGTTGAACTGACTCAAATGGAAGAAAATGTTAGACAAACTTAAGCTATTTAGTACTTAAGGACTGTTTACTAAAAAGTAAGTAAATAATATTTGGGTGGCTGTGGAGGTAGAGTAGGCCATCTATTAACTGGAAGGTTGTTGGTTTGATCCCTGGCTGCTCCAGTCTGCATGACAAAGTATCCTTGGACAAGATACTGATACCCAAATTGCTCCCGATGCGTTCAGCTAGTGTAAATGTTAGACAGAAAGTACTCAGATGTAGAAAGTGCTTGCATGAATGTGGGTGAATGAGACATGCTGTATAAAGCTCTTTGAGTGCTCATGTAGAGTAGAAAAGTGTTACATAAGGATCAGTCTATTTACATTACTCAATTTGAGCATGCGGGTTTACAGTGTAGTCATCTGTAAACGATCCGTTTTGTTGTGCGCACTCTCCACACGAGTACAGCCCAGCTTGTTTACAGTATGATCTCCAAATGCATCTGTCTGCAGTTGGTATGATGATGCTTAATGCATATTTATCCTCTGATATCTCATTAATCCCACTTGAGTCAGCGTTTCTACATTGTGTCAGACATTTAAGCCCAAAGCTCAGAGATGGAGTGTGGCAGAAGTTAATGGATGATGTTCGGACCAGACTCAGAGAGTCCTGATTATGTTCAGACTGATTGCAGGGTCATGCATTAGTCACCCAAATGGTGGGCCACGGAGAGGAGAGGAAGGGAGGAAAAGATGAACAGATGGCTCATCGGGAGGGCTTTGTTTATTCTGGGTCTGAGCTTCTCTCTCTCACTTTAACGTGAAAATTCCCTGCTGAAAATAAATTCTTGAAATATTTAAGAGACAGCACCAATATTTGGAATATTTGGAGGCATTTTGAATGGATTTGTATCACACTGCACCAATTTAAGGTGAGTTACTGATTTTTTTTTCCATGACTAAAGTGGTGGATTCACCATAAACCATTAAAACATTATGCTTTTTGCTAGCTGGTCTATTATTTACATTAAAATATGGTTTAGTGCAGCTTTAAGGTTAAAGGGGGCATTGTCATTGAAGTGCATGATGTGTAATACAAATATGACATGGTAGACCACTATGAATTTTTAAATATAATCCATCTTTTCAGGCTCTCTTTACCATAACTACAGTCCTGCCCTTCAGCCAAACACCCACATACCACCATGGCCATCATAGGTGCTGGCTTCGATGACCATTCCTTTAGCAGTGATGAGAGTTACAACCACCTCTTCGTAGACACAGAGAACACTGTAGTTAAAGGCTTGTACTTCCAGCGTGGTCAGCTGCTCCGTGGACCACATGCCTCTCATTTTCTTGATCCTTCCATGCAGGCCATCATCAATGTGGGGGGCGTCCGGTATGCTTTTCCCTGGAGTACTTTGGAAGATTTCCCCCAGAGCCGCCTGAGTCGCCTGCGCTCCTGCACCACCCTGAGGGATATAGCAGAGTTTTGTGATGACTACGACTCCTTACATCATGAATTCTTCTTTGATCGAGACCCTTTAGCGTTTCAAGCCATCTTCAACTTCCTGGGGAACGGAAAACTCCGTGTGCTGCAGGACGTCTGCAATGTAGCCCTGCACACTGAGCTGCTGTACTGGGGCGTCGATGTTGGGCACATGGCACCCTGCTGCCTCCACCGCATGATGTGCAGTGTGGATGATCTGGCGCAGCATCAGCGCCAGGAGGAAGAGTGGAGTGAGAGGAGAAGAGCGCTGAGGGCACATGCAGAACAGGGGAGTCTGTTCCACAAGCTGGGAGAAGCGGTGGAGAATCCCCACTCAGGTTTTGCGGGCAAAGTGTTTGCCTTCCTGTCTGTCATGATGGTGGCGGTCACTGTAGTCAGCCTGTGCTTCAGCACCATGCCAGACCAACAGGAGCAGGAATCCCTGGTATGTACCAAGTAGTAGAGTCTAAAAATACAAATAAGGAGTTGGAAGCTCAGCAGAACAGGTTCCATTTAAATCTCATACACTGTGCTGTACTTATCGGTATTATCTGTGTGTATATATATATATATATATATATTTTTTTTTTACCAGCCCTCATAATAGGTGATAAAATCTGAACTGCAATGCTCCCATTACACTATAGCGTACTGCTTCAGTGGGAGTGGGAACATATTGTTTTTGTTAGTTAAATTAAGTCAGAGGGGTTATTTTTAGGAACATGTCCTAATATGGATGTGGTTGTGGCTCAGGAGGTGATGTGGATACTGGCGGATGAGTGTGTGCGCAAATGGTGGGCAAGGTGCTTAGGTATAGTAACCACTGCTTTTATGAATGTGTGTGATTGGGTGAGTGAGGCTTGTAGTAAAAGGTACTTTGAGTGAGAGTAGAAAAGTACCAGCCTATTTAATGTGACTACAAATTTTAAGTAGATGGACAAATAGAGAGTAAGTCAATTTAAGAAGAACCCTTCCTCTTCTGTTTGCAGTATTATTTTGTCCTTTGTTTCTTGTACTTTGCCTCTCTTTGTACTTCATCCATAGTTGTACTTCTTTTCTCATTATCCGTAATTAGTCTCACTTATCCCTTATCATCTGACTGTCTCCACTCCTGCTGATTAGTCTCAGTGTGCCTATAAATGCCCAGTATTCCCTTTGTTCTTTGTTGAGTTGTCTGTGTAGTTACCCTATGTCACCCTGTGCTCTGGATTTAGTTTCTTCGTTCCTTTACTCCTTGTGTTATCTCTCTGGACTCTGTTTCCCTCGCTGTTGTGGACTTTTGTTATTTCTCGGACTTTGTATTTTTGGACTTTCAATCAGCATTAGAAGCTTGCCTTTGGCTGAAAGCTCTGCCTCCAGTTTTGCTGATTAGCCAGTTGTGGGCCTGTTAAATTTACCTGTGGCTTTGTGTCTTTTTATTCTTGCAGGGTGAATGCTCTCAAAAGTGCCGCAGCATGTTTGTGGTGGAGTCAGTGTGCGTCGCTTGGTTCACCTTCGAGTTTCTGGTGCGCTTTTTCCACGCACAGAGCAAACTGGAGTTTATTCAAGGACCTCTCAACATCACTGATGTAGCTGCCATTTTGCCCTACTATGTTTCCCTGTTCCTGGAGTTTAAGGATGAAACAGTGCAGGATATTGTTGCTGTTGCAGGGAAGAGCACTCTGGATAAACTGGGTTTAATCCTGCGCGTGATGAGGGCCCTGCGCATCCTGTATATAATGAAGCTGGCCCGTCACAGTATGGGTCTGCAGACTCTGGGCCTGACGATTCAGCGGAGTGTGACCGACTTCGGCCTGCTGCTGCTCTTCATCTGTGTTGCTGTGGCCCTCTTTTCCCCACTGGTCCACCTTGCTGAGAGTGAGCTGGCCCCAGATGCTGCTAGAACCCCCCAGCTGAGGTTCAGCAGCATCCCAGCATCATACTGGTGGTCCATCATCTCGGTGACCACCGTGGGCTATGGAGACATGGTGCCGCACAGCATCCCCGGCCAAGTCGGGGCACTAATCGTCATTTTAGCAGGCATCCTCATCCTGTCTTTCCCTTCCACATCTATCTTCCACACCTTTAACCGCACTTACAATGAGCTCAAAGAGGAGCACAAGAGGCTGTGGAAGGAAGAGAGGGGTGCTGAGCTCGCCACTGAGGCCGAAGAAAGCATGAAGGAAAGAGAAACATGGCCTGATGACTGGCCTGAAACAGGTTTTCTCCCTGGTCTAGACGATCCTTATGACCTCTTCCTGAAAGACCTTCAAGTGCTGGATAAGAGCACAAATACTCAACCACTTATTTCTCTGGTTACTTTTTGATTATATGAGTTTAGTGATTCTTTTCCCCAAACTGCACCTGTACACCTGATCTTAGAGTTACCTCACCTGGCTGTGTCACGACACTATGTCTGCATACTTTTGAAAATGTAGTACATATGTGACATGAACACTAACTGCGTACTGTAATATACCTTACCTTGGTTTCAAACTGTTGTGGCTCTGGGTGCTGCATATTTATATGTGCTGCAAAATCACAAACCAGAAGTTTCTTGTTCAAAGGCTGTGCGTGAAAAGGCAATAGCCAAACATTTCATACGTGAAAGTACAGGCAACCACTGGCTAAAAGGCCGGGGCAGCACGGAAATCAATGTGTGTCAGTGCCATTATGTTATTAACCAAGTTTGTGTTTGTCCAACAGAGGGCAGACATGTTCACTACACAAGTCCTGAAGAAAAACGCTGTATGTCACTGGGGGACAGATTTGTTCTGCTGCAGACTGCACTAAAATTATACCATAGCAGTAATTGTTTCAGTGTTTATACCCAGAAGGGAGACATAAATCTCTGATGTGGATGTGCCCGTGTTAGTTTATAGTCTTAACACAAGGTGTAATCCTGAAGCTGTAATCACTAAAGTCTGCGCCAGGCAGATTCATCACACCTGGAAATGATCTGAAGCCGACGGATCCGGTCTGGTGATTCCAGTGCAGCGAGCCTCTGGAACACGCACAGAACCCTGGATTACTACGGAGGCCTGTAAAAGAATGGAAAAGAGTTTATTCTAGACGCAGGATGTTTGCCTCTGATGAGAGACAGGGATGCCAGGAGTTCACCAACAAAGAGTGCCATGAGGTTTAAGATGGAAAGAACGAGCGAGCCAGGGAGAAGGAGGCGAAACAGAGCCAGAGGAGAGAAGGAAGGCCAGTTGGATGTAAAAGTTTGGGCAACCTTGAACAAAGTCTGCCTTTTTCTGCTGGAAAAGTTTGGTCATACATTTGTAAAGTGTAAAGACGCTTCATTAAACTGCTAGCCTTTTCATTGAACTCTTTCAAATGACTCTTGTTCACTGGGAATAGTCAGATGATCACAGTTCCAGAACCAGTCAGAGTGCTTCCAGGTCAAATGTCAATAATAAATGGCAGTTCTGTAGATCTATAAAAAAAAAAACTTAGGCCATGTGAAAAAGAAAAGCTACCTGTGACTGCAGAGGAGCTGCAGGAAGGTGTGAGCTGGCACACGAGTGCTTCTCCTCACCAACTGAGCAGCAGTTCTGCACAAACAGAATCCTTCACATCACTGAATTCATCAAAAGGACCCCGGCATCGAATAGGCTCTGCAGAGCAACATCTGGAAAGGCCAGGGTGTTCTACAATTGGCCACAATCAGCAAAGGTATGTTTGGGGGTAGAAACAACAACAACAAAAACAGCTCACCAGCTGTTAAGCGTGGGAGTTGACCTACTGTACTCTCAGGTTGTGTAACACCCAGTGGCTTGGTAACACTGTCCAGATAGATGTTATACCAAGAATGTGACTTTGACAATCAGAGAAATCAAAGCTGAAGCTTCTGGGCTCAGAGGCCCTGCACTGGAACCTCTGTAAAAATGCAGTGACCTGCAAGACAGGTTAGAGCCATTTCTTTCACAGGTATTGGAACTGCTCCTTTAGCTTCATTGAATTCTAAAATATTAAAATAAAATGTGCCCCAGAGTACCTGAAGGTTTGCAGGCAAGTACACATTCGTTTCTTTATGCACCTGTGTTAGTGATGTTGTTTGGCTATAAATCTGTTTACATAACAATATCATGAGGGCAAAAAAAAAAAAGAATCATAAATGATTAAATTTTAGAAGGCAGACTTATTTTAAGGTTCGGGTCAAGTTTAGGTTAGATCCTCTAGAAACATGACCGAGTGTGTCCATGTGTGCTTATATAAGTAGTTGTGATGTGGTACCCTCTGCTCTCTGGTTCATGGGCATCACAAGCCTGTCATTACTTCTTCTTTTTTTTTTCGGACATAAAATCTGCACAGGAATGTCTGCACCGCACTCACACGCTTTGTGTCTGACTCGCTCCCCATCCCACTAAAACCATTTCCACACTGCACCAAAAAAAGCTCCTCACATTAAAAAGGGCTCGCCCGCTCAACTGGCCCTCAGCTCTGGGCTCCTCGGAGGCTGGTGACTGCTCTCGGTCACTGTAGCTGCGTATTTCAAAGTAAAAGAGGACTTGTAGTACAAAATAAAAAAAAAACAAAAAAAAACCAGCGTTCCAGTAACAGCGACAGCAGCTGTGCTCCAAATCAGACCATGGTATTAAAGATAATCACAAAATAGCTCTCAAGCTGCAATCTTGAGGCTTGGAGTCAAGTCAAACTTACAAAAACGAGAACTTGAACCGTTACTTACTCGAACCAAAGTTTTATAATGAAAATGGATCCAATGAGTAATTCAAACGTGAAGGAAAGGGAAATGATCTAAATCAGTTTAAATCAGCTCTGCAGAACTTTGGGCTTTCAGCTCATTCTTCTTTTTGTGCTCTGGTAAGAAGATTTAACTGTTTTTTTTTTCTGTCCACATTTCTTTGATTGAGCAAAATTGATTGGTGGAGATCAAAACTAGAGATACAAGTGAAGGAACACTGGGCACCATCCCAGTGGTTGATAATGTTGCTTTGGATCTGTAACTCTCTGCTGATCTACTCACCGTTTCCATTTAAAAGGCCATGTGCATCACACTCTCATCCCATGGCCTCAAAAACTGCTGTTCTGTCAGATGCTCCTGACAAGGCGTCTTTTGGGGTTAGCTGCAGCAGCGGACACTTTGACTTTCTTCTTTTAAGAAACAAGAAAGGAAAAAAAAAAAGTTGGATGGGTGGTGGTAGTACGACCCATTTGTGTCCCATCAGGACCTTTGTTAGGTTCACTGGTAACACCTAATATAAAGTGTGAATATTGCAACAGAATCAGCAAGATTATAGCACAACAGCAGTGACACAGCAAGCAGAGTTATAAAGAGCCTGGAAAGGGCAGTCATATGTAATGAAAGCAAAACATTTCTTAGCCTGTATTTTTAAATAAAGCTTGATTTAGTTCCAGTGTGACTGGCATCGTTTCCATTATGTGGAAAAGTGAGTGGGGCGGCACACTTCCTATGGTTTTCCTACAGAGGCTGAAGAGTAGGAGAAAATAGATGTGCCTGGATAAAGAGAAAGGCAGGGGAAGCATTTAGCTTAAAGAGAGGAAGCAGAAGCTGAAATACAGAAGTGAAATAATAAGGCCCGATAAAACGATTTTCACCCCGCAAACCTCACCGAAGGCTGCGAGACACAAGCAAGCTATGAAGAAGTCATTAAGTAAGATTAAGTGATGATGGCTTATCAGTGAGAATAATTTCTATTGTGAGCTCCTGCAGATTTTCTTTGTGTACAGGTTGTGATCAGCTGAACAAACTAAATTTAACAAGCTATAAGCTGATGCTGCATGAGCTTTCACGGCTGATCTCCGACCCCCGGACAGTAAGAAGCTAGTATAAAGGTGGAACTCAGTGAGTGAATCACCACCTTAAACGTGAACAGATGTAGGTGACATCAAGGGCAGCAGACATCTTTCTCCATCTCTGAGTGACGTTCTCGCTCACTCGTTTCCGTCCCCGGCTGTTCATCAGCTGGCAGACACACAGTGTGGCAGCACATCACAGGAACAGCTCGTGTGATTGTTGAGCTGTTCGAAGTGTTTACGCTCGCTCCTCTCCTGCAGCGCCAGATAGATGCTGAAGTACCACGACCACAACTTATGGCCATCTGCCCCAAAAACGCCTTTCCAGACCAATCCGGCCCACTTTAACCCCCAGAATAAAGCGTAATAAATGATACATGAATTACGTATTTTTCGTCTCTCTTCATCTCTACGTTTATTTGTGAGCCATGCGCAATAAGCAGCAATGATGGATGCACTAACAGGATTGTCCATGTTATTGTTCCCACCATTTAGGTTCACATTGGCTGGATGCTGGGAAGGCCAACAGTGACCAATTCAAGAAACCTTACCTATATGAATCCATATTTCTTACATTACCAGTGGATTAGATTTCTATGTTACATGAAAGGAGATACTTGCATTGGCATTCCGCAGCGTTTAAACATTGCATTGCAATGCACACAGTTGTGTTTCAGAGACAGTCATAAATGAGATGGTGAATGGAGCTTTGCAGCCTGTGCGATTAGAAGCTAAAGAGCAGTTATTTCCTCCAGTGGTTTGCGGAAGTGAAACAAACACAGCTTTAGATAAAAAGCTCTGTATCTGATTGATGTGTCAATGGGTGTAGATTGCTCTTCTGCCCCTAACTGGACAAACACGAAAATATGCAGCTTTCATTTAGAGAGGATTTTAGTTTCACTTACGGGAGGGAAATAAATTAACGGAATGCTTATATTACAAATACGCCCCGTTTTGAATTTTTAAAAATGAGCGACAACAGAATCAGCATACAAATATCTTTAATTCATAAAAGATTTACAGTATCTTACATATGGTACATATTATATTGAAAAGCAGGGTAAAAGATCTTTGGCACACTCATCAGTTTCCTGTTGATACAGACAGAAAACACACACTGTTGTAAAAATACATCTTTATATAGAGTCTTTGATCTCTGCATAAGCTCTGTAGAAGGCATACGTTCCCTTTTAGCTTTGATTTAACACCTGTTTTACAATTATTGTCTCTATGTACACCAATACCTGTTTATCTGGCAAACAAGGTTAAAGTATAGCTTGGTACAAAGAAAACAAGAACACACACACACAGACACACAGACACACAGACACACACGCAGACACACAGACACACACACACACACGTATTCCTTTAATTTCCTGCTGGTGATGGAGTCCACAGCATCATTAGTGTTAAGGCGACATCTGTGCTGACAGTTTGGCTCAGAGTCAAACACACGAAGGCACTTTTAGGCAAAAGCACGTCAGAATACAGAAAAACACCTGTAAGAAGTATTACGTGATAAAGTGCACATAGAATATCTTTGGTTTAATGGGTACTGCCCTGTTTGTTTCTCACGAGGAGACATTTTTGCATGAAGAGAAGCCTGTCTGACTTGCCATGCTCAACACATTTTGAGAAGCTTCCAGTTAACTTTGGTTGTTTTTTTGGCTCTGTGGTCTGCTGATTATGGCGAGTTTTTACATATTAGATGCGGCGAAGACCAAAAGCATCACCCAGAGTTGCTCTTTGCTGGGCTACAATGACAAACGACAGCGTGAATCACACTCGGCCTGGCTCAAAGTCCTGCAAGAGCTCGGCTCCAGGACACACTGCCCAGAGAGCTGTCCATAGTCCCATCTGAGAAGTGGCCTTCTCTCACTTCTTGTCGCTCATGGAGCAGTCCACAGCTATGATGTTCTGTATTTCTGTGATTTTCACCTCCTCCTGCGGGATCTCCACCTCTATTGGGATCTTGAGCTCCTCTTCAATCTTTTCCGCTGAGGAGCTGCGGCTGGACAGTTTGCCCATCTCGTCTTCCAGCTCGGAGATGCGCTCTGCAACGCAGTGGGCGGTGAGGCGGGCCTCGGGGTCGTGGTCCCAGCATTCTTTAATGGTGGCGCACATCACTGCCATGCCCTGCAGAGGGAGGCAGAGAGCATGCATTTCAGATAAAGAGAGACACATGGCATTCAAAGAATCCAGAATTTAAATCTATGGGAGAATCTGCAGAAGCAAAGATGATGGTTGAAGTAAAAGTTCCAGGGGAACTAAAGCTTCTTATTTACTTCAAATTAGTCGGAGGCACCCCTACTTGGGACTAAGATGCATCTGTTATTAAAACCTACCATCATATTTAGAAGGTTGGTGACTATGGCACAGTCGGTGAAGAAGCTGAAACTTATTTTCACTTCATCCTTGGTTAATGTGAGCTAAATCTGGGATCGTTAAAGTGCTAGAATGCAGTCAAACATAATGCCATTGAGCATGTCATTACTATATTAAAATATATTTTTGCTGTATGTCAGAGGAAAACCAGCCCTCTGCAGGCTGCCTTCCTGCAGAAACAGGGCTCTGCACTGCTTTGCCGGTGGACTGATGAACTCTTGGTCTTCCTTCTTTGGTCTCTTTTGATTTAATGACCGTCTTTGATGGTTTTTTTTTTGATTATGCTTGAAGAACGTTTAAAAGTTCTTCTTATATTCCAGTCGGACTGACCTTCATGTTGTTGCTCTGTAATTAGTTCAGTGCTGCTTAAAGTGGCGTAATACGGAGTCGCGTGGCAGCTGAACAGGGATTGCGGGCTGTAACCCGAAGCTAGCTTGAGAAACAGTGATTGCTAATGTAAAATATGAAACTTATTTTACTTTGTTTACACTTTGTTTGTGTTAATTTACTTTTTTTTCAGTTTTGTTTTGCATTGCAGAAAACACTTAAAATAAAGGAAACCTCTGAATAAATGACTGCGTCCAAACTTTTGTCTAGCACTGAAGTCCGGTGCCTCGTCATTAAAAGCGCACATAATTAGAATCCCACTAATCACAAATTAACACAACTGTTCATTTTCTTTCAATTTCAATCTGTGTTTCTGTGCTACAGTAACTGAACACCAGCTGAGGGTCTGACCTGATGCCTGAGCCAGCTGTCGGGGATCTCAGGCCTCCCCCTGTCTCTCAGCACATTGTCCTTCATGCTCTCCACACAGGGGTGCTCTCGCACTTTAGAGCCGTACGCCGGCTCGTAGTCCTTTACCTCTGCAAAACACAAACACATTTCACAGATTAGACACGGACTGCAGACCCTCAACTGAGCTGAAGTAGAGGAACACCCAACCAGATCCTTCTGTATGCACCATTATGTGTCATTTTCAGAATTTCCAAACAGGTTCTTGAAAGGTGCGCGTGAAGAGGAAAAGAAACACGCAAAATGTGAATAAAAATTTTAAGATAAAGAAAAAGGGAAAGGAAGGGAGACGGAGTGGAACAGGTGGTTGGGTTAATGTGATTAGAAAGTGTAAAAGCATCCTGGTATGAGGTCATTACGCCCAAAAACCACTGAGCTTGAATTTCCGCCCAAGCTGTGAGCTTTGCACGCTGGCACCGATAATGCTGACGGCGGGAAAAGTTTTTATGGTGCCCCGATGGAAGGAAAAATGCCCACTTTGGCGCTTGGCTGACGATCGTGTCTAGAAACAAACAAATCCGTTTCCGCTAACAAGAAATTAGTCGAAACCTCAGACCAAAGGATCCCAAAATCACAGTCTGTTATTTTTGTATGTTTCATGTTGAAAAAGTAGCTGGGGGGGGGGTAGGAGGGTGGGGGTGTCATGTTGAAACCATGAAAAATGAAAAACAAAGTTCTGGGACTGGGTCCAGACCTCATGAAACCCAACACACAACAGCTGCAGTTTGTCTCCAGCCCTGAAAAGAAGGCTCGCAGGATCTCACAGTTGCTGTGTGATGAGACACTAATCACTTGTTTACCCATCAGGGACAGGAAATGATGATTTTAATTAGCAAATATTCTCAGCCTGGACTCCAGCGTTCTTACATTTGATAACGTGTTCTTCCCGAGCCGGCAAACACTGAGTATCATTCGCCGATATATACTTTCACAGGTGTGTCACATTTGGCTGCGTCGACGCGTTTCTCTGAGCGGATCCACCGAAATGAACGTTCTGCTGCTTCCAAAGAGAGAGTCTTTGAAAGTCCATTTGGTTCTAAAGGGAACTGAAACCTGAACCTGGTACCCGATTCGGACCGACACCAAATTCTGCTCATTCTGAGAAGGTCACACAGAGGTCGTTGGGTTACACTGTCCAGTACCTGGGCAGGTCACTGAGATGAGGCTGACCACATTTTGGATCCGATCTAAATATCTTTGGGACTATCAGGGCGAACTCCGGCTGCACTCGGGTTTCCCCCCAGATTGTTTCTGTCATTTTCCTGAATTTAAGCCATTCTCGGTTAACTTTTACGTGTCCACTTTGCGACTCCTGAAGGCCCGCTGCTCAAAAGTTCATTCTTGAACTTTTAACAACCTCGCAGCACATCTGAAGCCTTAGATCCTATCACATAGTCTGCATCAGCACTTGGAGAATTTGGATACAGTCATTAGTATGACAGGTTAACTGGCTGACTACCTACAGTGACACAGAGGTATGCGGAGGGATAAATGAAGTTACAGTATTGAGTGGTAATTCTTCAACACTTATTTTAAACTTATTTTTATGCAACAAGAGAGAGAGCGTAAACACTGATTAAGAAGGCCGGGACTGAGGGAGGGGGCAGTTGTAACTGCTGAACTTCCCGTTTATTCTCTAAGCCTTTAACAGATGTCCCGCTGCGTAGTTTGATGTGGTTGTCAAAAAGTGTCAAAAGTGACATGTCTTTCTCAAACGGGCTGCAATTTGAATCTCGCCTACTTCAGCAGAATGATGTGATGAAATCTAAGAGAAGCAACGCAGTTTCGTGTAAATCAGACACCCTGCGAGTCTCTGCTGCTTATCCTCAAATACAGGAAGTTGGGAGGTTGGAGTAAAATCCCCAGACAGGAAGCTGGACGGCTAAGATCGGGAATATGTGCAGAAAAGCTGACTCTACAGACCCACACTTCCTGTTTTGACATGTGGAACTTCCCTCGGTTTTTAGTATTTTAAAATGGGACCCAGCCGGGCCTGGCCCATTCCCTCGAGGGTTATTTATGCCAGGCCTGGTATTGTCCTCAGCTCTCTGCTGTTTAGATCTCCTGCTGCGGAGCTGGTATAAATACCACACATTTTCCTGGACTGGATACAGCTGAAACACAGAGCAGCAGAGAGCAAGCTGACCTCAAACGAGAAAGCTGAAAACAGAAATAAAAAAAAAAGGTGGAGTACTTTCTAAACATCAAGACATCACACGGAGTGGAAAAGGTCCCATTTCATGCTCCATTACTGATCTGGCTCTCGTACACTCGTCCCATTTCTGCGAATGACACATAAGGACTGCACGTGCATTCTATGTGAGGTGCGGCCCGCTTTCCTTCTCTGGACCTTTGAGCAGTTATGAGAAGAATTTCATCCGTGTTTTGAGAGGAGATTTCAAAAGAGACTGCAACCGGAGCTTCAGTCTCACTTTCCCCTCGCTGTCTGGGGCCTGCAGTTAAAACCCTGGTATATTCAATCTAAGGGATGGAAAGTGGTTTACGACAGTTTCCTTTTCAGATTATCTGTCTGAAACCTTTGTGGCCTGAAGGTTAGCAGAAACCCCTGTGGCTGGCTACACTGTCTGGGATCCGCTATCTCCAGACAAACCGCTCCATGTTTGGCGTTCGGGAGACTTTAGACTCTTTCTCTCTCTCAAGAGAGAGAGGTATAACACGAGACGGATCCCACGCTGATGCAAAAAAACAAACTGCATCACAAGAAATGAACCTGCATAAGCTGTAATGAACCGCGCTCTCATCGAAACACAATCCTCTCTCCACAGAAACAAAGAATCCGCCCATCTCTAGAGAAAGTTGTGGGCTGAATTCCTGTGGCAGGTCTGTGGCTAGCACTTTGGGGTGCTGTGAAGTTTAATGTCAGTGCTGCTGGTCACGTTTTGATGGGGGGGGGGCTTTTAAAATTTGAAGCAAAGGAAAGATTTGGGGAAGCCTTTGCTGCAAGCAGGTTCATTTAGTTCCCTCCATGTGAATGTCTGAAAGCGAAAAACAAAAGTGTGAGTGTGTTTTTTTTGCTGTTCCTAATCTTGAGACGTGGCTGATAAGCAGCCAGTCATATCTTCACGTCTGCTCTCATTTGCTTGGTTTGTTTGGACTTACTGTATTTTTGAGCTCTGTGTCTGCTTCGTCTCATTTGACTTGTCTTGTACCGTTAGTGCTCTTTATCTGCTTTATTGTTATTTTAATGGGTAATTTAAGATGCGACCACACTTAGTTATCTTGGAATGTTTACACTCAGCTGCCAGTTTATTAGATACACGTCACTAAAAATAGCCAAAAGCTATTTTTCAAGTGAATTTGCATAAAAAAAAGAAAAGAAAAACCCACCCTGCTAAAGGTTATAGTGTTATAAAGTAGTAGAGTAACAAACAAAACAGCTACAATATTAAAACCGTAAGACAAATATTTTAGGTCATCTTTGTCCATTAGGGCAGGGACGTGGGTCCTCTGGCGGTGTCCTGCGGTGTGTGGCACCAGGATGTTGGGAGCAGGGTTTTAGGTGGTTTGGGACTTTAGTGCATCCATCCATTTTCAACTGCTTATCCAGGGCCAGGCCGTGGGGGCAGCAGCCTAAGCAGAGAAGCCCAGACCTCCCTCTCCCCACCCACCTCATCCAGGGGAAAACCGAGGTGTTCCCAGGCCAGCGTATCTCGGGCCTACCCGGGGCCTCCTTCCTGTAGGACATCCCAGAAGACCTAACCCAGGAAGGATGCTAATCAAATGTCCGAACCACCTCAGATGGTTCCTTTTGATGTGGAAGAGTAGCAGCTCTACTCTGAGTCCCTCCTGAATGACTGAAGTCTTCACCCTCTCTCTAAGGCTGAGCCCAGCCACCCTTTAGAGAAAACCCATTTCTGCCACTTGTATCCACAAACTCATTCTTTTGGTCATTACCCAAAGCGCACGACCACAGATGAGGGGTAGGGACGTAGATCGACCGCTAAATCAATAGCTTCACTTTTGCACTCAGCTCACTCTTCACCACAATTACAGCGTGCACATCACTGCAGACGCTGCACCAATCCCTCTGTCAGTCTCCTGCTCCTCTCTCCCCTCACCCATGAACAAGACCCCTCCACCTGTCCCTGACCTGGAGTGGGCACACCACCGTTTTCCTGCTGAGAATCAGGTAGCTGAGCTATAATAAAATAATTTGGTGCAACTGTGCCAAACGTCATATTTAATTGACTGATTAAAACCAAGGTTCCAAAGCAAGGATGCCTCATTGAATTAAACACCCTTTGCCTCAACTCCTCTCTCCTTGTGTCTCTCTCTCTCTCGCTTCCTCAGCTTGCATCTCTGATGGCAGGGAGTGGGACATGAGGAGAGGATGAGAGGAAAGGAGCTGAGGATGCACAAAATGAGAAATGAGAGAGGGGGTATATCTCAAGAGTTTCACTTGCTGGTTTAAAAAAGAAAAAAAGAAGGTGCTGCTAAGGAGCATTACTCTAAGGTGTACTGTCTCCATGGAGTACCCTCTGTCATTGTGCTAGATGTTAAAGTAACCAGTATGCTTGGATCCAAGGTTTCCCAGATGAAAAATTGCATTGTAATAAAATGGTCAGTGCCCAGGTCACCTTACCTATAATGATTTTAATGTTGTGGCTGATCAGTGGATAGTTCAACACCAAATAACCACACACTAAGGCCTCCAAGCTTCATGTCCAGGAAGTTTTCATTATAACCTCCATCAGGGCAGGATGTTTTTTTAAGGGCTAAATACTTTACTTTTAGCTAAGGGGACCTAACAAACTGGCAACCGGGTTTACAGTAACCTTCATTAGTGGTATCAAACTTTTCTCGGGTCAAAACTGAGGTGTTGATCTACAACTGCAACTTTTTTACCTCCTGTGTTTTTTAGCTTTTGCCCCAGCAGGGTATAAACATCACCCCCTCACCAGCTGCTGCTACGTGGACCACAAGGCTTTTGCTTGGCACGGTGCAAACTTTTCTGCCGCTCCATTTACCCTGCATAACCCTCAGCTCAGACGGAACACGGGGGCCTGCCGCGCCCTGCAGGCTAATTCAGGATATGTAAATAAAATGCTCAGAGACCCACGGAGAATGTACTATAAGTGACCACAACAACAACGCCAGCGCAGGGTAATGTTTCGATCCACCATTCTGTTCCCTGTTGCTGCGGTGGAGACGGAGGAAATACACACACACACACACACACACACACACACACACCAACCCAGATTGGGACATGGAAACAGGACTAGATGAGGGCAACTGCCTAGGACCTCCATTTCTGTTACACTGTCTCCAGGTGACTCTCTCTTTCCCTCTCTCTCTGAACACACACGCACACACACACACACACACACACACACACACACACACACACACACACACACACACACATAGGGGCAATGTGACTGTCTCATTCTAAATATCTCAGACTGTCTAGAAAAGCCCAAGAGGCACAGGGAACAGCATAAACCACAGAGGCGCCCTCCCTCCTCTCAGGGGACTGGAAAAAAAAAAAACACAAAATAAATTTGTGCGCTTGTACTTTCTGTGCTGTGAGGTCCGGTTTGAGGTTTAAACTCTATGGTGGAGTCTATTTTATGGACTGATGTTATCATGTTACCATCACTAGATTTAATTAATGGTAGGTGTAAATTTAACTGAATTAAAATCTTTGATTGAATGGGACTGCTGCTGTGGGCTGTATAACGAACTTTGTTGCATTTATGAAATTTAATTTATTTAACAATCGTAATTGAAATTGTTTACTTATTTTTATTTCCAACAAAATGGAATGTTATGTTAATTGTACTTGGTTCAGTTAGGTATTGCTTAACTACCAGTGGTAGGAAACATTGGGTTTGTGGGACACCTGTGTTTCCCAAACTCACGGCGGCTCAGTTGCCGTTATAATCTTATCATCTTTGAACCTTCTTTCTGTAGTGCTATAGTGCTAACCACTCCACACCATGCCCCCCATTACAGAGCATTACAAACTCCCTCTGTCAAGGCACACCGTGACCTCTGTGTGGACCTCTTTCCTTACGTGCACCATGTATGCTCACTCCTATGCAGTTTTACTATTTTGCATTTAAGATTTAATCATCATTCTCCAACCTTAACATAACTGCCAAATTAAAGTGACACAAAAAAAGAAATCAGTTGTTGAACATACAGTATTTTTTATACATTTTAAGCATGAATGCACAAGCTTGGATGCTTGAAAGCAGCGCAATTCCAAGTGTCTGCCCGTACAAAGTTTTATAATTTCCTTTTACCTTTTAGCACTTGAACTTTGGTGTAAAAAGTACACATATTAAAACACTCTGTCACTTCTCTACATTGAAATATGGCACCAAAACATTAAGCTGTTATTGCTGACAAATTCTGAAAGCCAGTCAGAATCTGTCATTTTTGTTTGGGACAGTATCACCAAGAAACAATGTCAGCATTTTCAAAAGAAAGAAAGAAAATTCATCCAAAACATCCTGAGAATTTCATCTGTAAAATATAACAATCACATCTTTCTAATATGCAGTAAACCACTGAGTGGCCTCTTGTGTCTGAATCAGAGGCACTGTTCTCACCAACAAAAGGGTCCTATCTTGCCCTCTTGTGTCTGAATGTAGTGTTACGTTGTAGAATGAGTACCACTTTTTTTGTTGTTAAATTTAAAAAAAAATCTAAACGAGATTTCATTCAAAGTTATTCAACATTAAAAAAAAAAAGATAAGAAAGAAGCCTACAAAAACTAGAGTGAGTTTATTAGGTCACATGGTGACCTCTTTTTTTGACCTCATTTTCTTTGACTGACTCAATGCACCTCTCCACAAAGAAG